>SMMW01000040.1:3122500-3227500 GCA_004794655.1 Marisa cornuarietis
GGCGACGCTCTGGAATCTCAGGTGACCACTTTAATCCCGAGGTATTTTTGTCTACGTTTGCGTCCCATGGCTAACCATCGGACAAGAAAAGCAGCTGCAAGTCGCAGGGCAAACTAAAGGGTGCAGCGTTAGAGACCGGACAGCCTGAGGAGGAACGATTATGGGGATTCAGGGGTGTGTTCGCCTGTTTCTGTTGGTGTTGTGTGTGTGTGTGTGTGCACGCGCGTAAGCGGATCGTGCAGTATTATTGTCTGGGCTCGTGTACATGGACACTGACAATTTTGCTATGGGTAAAACTGTCCTAACATGGGTAGGGAACTAATTTGACAAACTAACTCTCGAGTAACAGCCCTTGAGTAGGCAAAGTTTCCCAGCCAAACTGCGTAGCGAGAAAAACCGAAAAAGGTGTCATAGCGCATGCGTGAGGTGGTCAAAAGGTGAGGTGGTAAATTTAAAATTTAAACAATAAAAATAAAAAAGAAAAATCGAAAAGCAAGCAAAAGCTTGTAAACTGGGCTTCTTCATTCTATGTGATGTTTCTCGATAATTTATTATAAATCAAAAATATTTTCTTCATTCAGAAACAGAATGACCAGCGGCCCCCATATCGATTGTGATATTGAGTTCTGTTTTATAATAGCATCTGTATGTGTCTAAAAATGATGGGTTGTTTTCTGTTGAACCCTGAAATTTCTATTGAAATCATGATCTCTGCTTTATCTAACTTAACAGGGGAACATTATCGAAAAGGGTTCCTCCGATAAAATACTGGCTGTTACAACGATTTAGGTATGCGGTATGCCCATCCTGAGTCTGTGAGTACAGAGTTTTAGCCGCTGTCTGCGGTAGGGTAACAGGCTGTGTAAGCTTCATGAATACGAATCCTTGTAGAGCATCGAGCCAAGGAACTGGCGCTAAATGTTCGACATCAAGGAAGTGACGTCAACGTGGACCCGGCAATGACGTCAGCGAGCGCAGCCGTTGTCAGGAAGGTCAGCAAGGTCACCCGTCGACTGTCGCGGCAGATGAGCGTCGTAGAAGACGTGTAAAGGTGTCCGATTCACCAGCTGACGGTTGACGCAATGCCCTCTACCTCCTCCCCCGACGACGTGTTTCCTTCTCTCGCTGTGGCAACGGCGATCTCCCACCAGGCCGACCTGACGTAGTTTTTCTGGCAAGGGGCAGTCTTGTGCCCTCATTTCTCGCGTCTTTGGGGCTGTCTGCCAGCAATCTCACGATTTTTCTGACCTGTCTCTTTCTGACCTGTCTGTCTGCCCATCCGTCCGTATCTCTTCCATTCGTAGTCATAGTCGTAATCTCTCTCTCTCTCCTGTCGGTGTGCAAAAGAAAGCAGGTAATTACTGATCTTTGTGTTTCTATCCTCGTCCACTACTTACCGCATGCGTGGTGCTGAACTGAACCTCCCTCCACACACCCTCCCACATCACATCATCTTTGTACTCTCCCTCCATATTACCCAAATGTCAATCACCTGCCCCCTTTGGGAAATCGCCTGAAGGTTGAAAACGAAATAATGCGAAACAACGATGACAACAACAAAGCCCTGGAGCTGGCTTGAGAAGCGACAAAGAGATCACAGAATCAGGCAAACAGACAAAACCAGAAGCAACTTCACAATACCTCGAAGTACAACAGCAAGACATATTGTGTTCATCACTGTTGCACTTTTGTATAAAACTGATTTATTTTGACGACTTTGACAGGCAGGTTTAATGCGTAAATAGGGATCTTTGGCTTTTTGGCTCTTTGGATCTTTGGCTTGGGGGATCGCTGCTCATTACGTGCAAAATGGATCATTTCCTTTTAGGCGACTTTGCCCAACAATTTTTTTTAAAAGGCAGACATGGATCTTTGGCCTGAGTGTTTCTTTCACACCTTTGCTCTAGGCCACGTTTTACCTTTCATTCTGGTTGATCGGATACCTGCAGTGACTAGCATATTCGCAGCCTCGCCAATAAAGGCAACAGGAGGCCTTTAATGCCAAGAGTGCGGTTTGGGGGATTTGGTGTCTGGCACCACCGTTAACTCTGTTGAAGACTGGCATTGACGCCACACTGATCCCCTCGGTAAAGTCTAGGCGTTAGGTCCTGTCACAAAAGGTGATTATAAAATAAACACCTCCTACTAACGTTCATTTCGTCTGATCATGAGAGAGGTTACATAAAGGTCACGTGGAGTTTTAAACTTTAATGGAAGGTGCTAGCAATTGTCGGGCTGTCGTCTGCCGAGGCGAGAGGAAGTTAATGGTGCAGAGCTCAAGTTCACATTGTCGTCAGGGACCTTGTAAACAGGTTTACATGTCAGTTACGGATTTACGAACAGTTTCATTTTTTTTTTTTACTATCATAGACAATAGCCCAAGCGGGCTTCTACCTCTGTCATACCCACTTCGGCCACAAGAATAAGCAAAGAGGTGATATATGTATTCAGAAAGTGAGCATTTGCATGGCTCATTCAACAGACTGGCAAATTAAATGTTCAGTTATGTCAAAGACCAGTCGACATATCAGCAATCGGAGAGAATTATCAACTTAGCTTTTATTGTTAATGGGCTCTTCCCCTATCAGTAGTGCAGTATTACCGTCTCAAATGCTTGCTGACTGGTTCAAGGAGATCATTAGCAGGTCCATGTCCTCTTTGATCCTGTCCTGACCTTTCAGAGTGTTGTCTTGTTGCCTCAAGTACGTGCTGACTGCACTGTTGGGTCAAGGAGAGGACAAGTCTCCTTACGTGGATACTAGTACTTGTGTACGTGTTTACACAAACATGTCACCTAGCAATCTGTAAACACACTTTCCTCTAAACACAAACAGGTAATCAAACTCGCGTTTGCACACCCACCCACCCACGCACGCACACGCACATGCACACACCCACTTTTTTTTTAAACTGTGTCATTTTTTACTTACTTATTTTCTTGGTGATGACAAGGGACTCAGTGTATGCAACCGGATGGCTTCTCTATCAACTGTTTTTGACGACACTTTTGAACATTCCGAGCAGCCAATGAGCTCACTGCAAGCTCTGACCTTTAGAGAGGGGCAAACACTGTTGTTGCAAAAGTTTCGCGGTGTCCCAGGATCACACTTACAAGATATTAAGAACTGACAATGCAAACAAATGTACGAAAACAATATCGTCCACACATATTTTTATTTCGATTGCAAGTTGCATTATATGGAATAGTCGACATGGAAAAAGATTTAGATTATATAAGGTAAACATCGACGTCTTTTGACCCTGCGGGCCACATGATTACACATTTCGGTTGCAGTAAAGATCACAGATGTTAACACATATCTGCTGAATCCTTCGCAATAAAGTCTGTAGGTGTCTAATAAAAATTATTGTTTGAACATAACTTGTTTGAAGATTCAAAATTGTTCTGAATCAAAAATTAAATCAGAACAACGTGTCGCGACAAACCAATCAGAATGCACTAAATTATCACGAATAGACTCACGTGAGCAAAACTGGATTCAAGGTGATTGCTCTTCAGTAGCCATTCTGGCTATTGGGACAACTTTCATCTACATGCTAACCTCTTTGTTCTTCTATAGAAGCTACTTTATATCAGTTATGAGTCGTCATCCTTATGAATTTCTAACATCATTCAAACCCAGCCTAGCAACCGTCTCTTTAACCTGGAACTGTAGTGACCTCATCTTGTCTGCCTCAGAAACCAGCGCTTCTATTAGCTGCCAGCCAAAAATCGTATTCGTCCTGTGCATTCACACACCCTCTTATCTTTTCTTTCTTTCTTTCTTTCTTTCTTTCTTTCTTTCTTTCTTTCTTTCTTTCTTTCTTTCTTTCTTTCTTTCTTTCCCGCTACCCTGCTTGTTTGTCTCAAAAATGTTGAGCTGATAGACATAGTTTTGCGTGCGTGCGATATTTACAACTCCGTGCCTGCTAGCATTTAACCCTTTGAAGACGACGACTTACAGATGTCGCGATCATTTTTTCCGCTCCCTCTCTTGTTTCTTGTTTGCTTATACTTCTGACACTGAAAATAGTCCAAAGCGCCACAAGGGCTGTTTTATGATGTCACGTGTCAAGGTCGCACAAAGGCAGCCGAGAACCTGGCCTTGCTGGCTGTAGGGGAGGGGGGAGGGGGAGGGGGAGGGGAAGGGTCAGGCCGCATTGGAGATCACGTCACCTCTGAGGACAAATTTGTGGGGAGACTGCTTGCTATAAAACCAGGGAATTTGTATAAAGTCGCGAACGTGGGCGTCACAAGCAGGCAGCAGTGTCTTTCCAGGGGCCAGTTGCACAACATGTTTCTAAACCTTAAAACTGTTCTAAAGAAGCAAAATCTCTTCTTTGCCATTTAGATCCATTGCACAAGAACATATACAATATTGTACTGACAGGACGGAAAGTCAGACTTAAACAATTTTATCTTATTTTAGCAGTTTTAATTAAAAAAATTCTAAAATTGTGGTGGGCACTTTAAACTGTTTATAAAAATGGATTTAAGGCCTAAAAGTGTTTAAAATTAGAAATGTATTATGCAACTGGCCCCTGGAAGCGAAATTGGATTTCAAAGGCATACTGATCACCGATGTTTGCGCCACGAAGATGCTGCAGCAGTTGGCTGTGCGGGTTACGGGAGATAAAAATCACAGATGAACAGTTTGATAATATAATAATAATAAAGGAAAGATTTGTATAGCGCATATTCGTACTCGTAAGGAGTATGGTCTTCACGTTGAAAACAAGAACGAGACATGGACAACATGGCTAGCATACAAGGGACCAAAGAATAAACAATACTGACGACGAATAAAAGACAAATATAGAAAACGCAAAGAGGAACCAAGAAACAAGAACTGAGAATATTGTGATTCTGCAGAGGAAGACGAGAAGGAAAGTAGAAATAAACGGAAAAGTGGAGGGAGATGAAAAGGACGAGCATTGTGTGGACTGTGTTAGGGGTAATGCTCAAGGAAGAGGTGCGTCTTCAGTGGAGATTTCAAAGATTTCATTTTAAGTAGGTTGCACATATGGAAAGGGAGAGAGTTCCATTGTTTTGCTGCACAGTAACTGCCCTGTGACCAAATGTTTCGGTGACAGGAATAGTTAGAATACGGTCATCAGATGAAGAGCGTAGTTTTGTCTGGCTGGGAGGTAGGGAAGAAACGTTTAGAGAAATTGTGCAGCAAAGAAATGAAAACACAGCACAGACAGTTTGTACTGAATACGAGAACGGATGGGTAGCCAGTGCAGAAAACAGAGGAAAGGAGTGACATGGTCCCTTTTCGTGGCTCTAAGCACCAGACGTGCAGCGGAGTTCTGTACTTTCTGGAGTTTATCGATGAAGTATGAGTTGCAGCCTGCCAGCAAGGAGTTGCAATAATCAAGTCGAGAAAGAACAAACGCACAGACAAGAGTGTTGGTAGCGCGTGTAGAGAGAAAATGACGGATGGCACTGATCTTACGGAGCTCATAATAGGCAGACTGACAGACAGCTGTAAGATGTTTATCAAGGGTCATGTCTGCAGTGACAATGAATCCCAGATTTCTGACGGATGAATGTAAAGGTGATGTTTGTTTCGCCCACCTTGATGTGATTGGGCAGACTGACGAGCGAAGGTGGATTTCTTCTTCTAGAGCATCTGAGTGCTTCTTATTTATCATCGTTGAGTTTAAGCTTGTTTTTACAACCCTGTCCTTGACATCACTTATACAGGCTTCTATGGTGCTAGTAGCAGAGTGAGACTCAGCCGGTCTACTAGAGCAGTAAAATCACCAGCATAGGATTGATGAGAAACCAGGAGAGACTGGATGCATGACGAAAGTGGTTTTGTGTACATAATGAACAGAACTGGGCCAAGCACTGAGCCTTGGAGGACCCCACAGGAAAGTGAAGCAGGGCGAAATGTTTGACCATCAATAAACACAGTCTGGGTCCTATCAGTGAGATAGGGGTTGAACCACGTTAGTGCGGTTCCATACAGGATGTGAATCTGGAAAGCTGTAGTTAAACCAATCGCCTGTCTGATTGTTGCAACGAGGCTGTGTCGGTGCCAATATCGTCGAACGAGAAAATCGCGTGACTTCGGAAAGCGACCTAAAGTGTTGCCTGAAGTCACAGGAAGACATGACTTTGGCTTCTCGTTGTCATAGCCATGTCTGGTAATTGACTGGAATGGCCCAGGTCACAACCTTCTTAGATTCTGATTTAGATTTTCAGAAGTTGAAGAAAAAAAATCTTCAGTGTTTGTTCCTAGATAAGGGGGAATATTTCTCAAAATTTACGAGCCTGGACGTTTAAGAAGAGCGACATGTTCTTATTAACGAGGGTTAAAAAAAGTATTCTAAAAAAAGAAAAACTACAGGCAACTTTTCTTTTTAGATGTAGGCAATCACAACAAGAGGCCTCCACCTGAAGTCTGACGGCGATGGTTAATTATTTTAAAAATAGCTACAAGACTACGTCATGCCACTAGCTGTCTCATTAATGTCCGGGTCATTTAGAGCTTCTGTTACATTTTCTTAAGACGGCCGTTACAAACAGTCGGCTTTGCACATCGGTAACCATCAGGTTGCTCTGGGCTGAAACGCCATTAGACTGACGCTGAACAAGCACTAACAGCTTTTAAACGGCACAAACGACAAACTTAGAGAATGGTTGGGCGGAAAATAATATGGGTCGAGCAGGAAAAGGTAACTGCAAGAGCCATTAAGATTAGAATATCTTGCACTTTTCGCAAGGAAAAAACAAAACCATTGCCTATGATCCTTTGAAAATGA
The DNA here is from genome assembly GCA_004794655.1 of Marisa cornuarietis. Classification (NCBI taxonomy): domain Eukaryota; kingdom Metazoa; phylum Mollusca; class Gastropoda; order Architaenioglossa; family Ampullariidae; genus Marisa; species Marisa cornuarietis. The sequence continues at coordinate 3,129,275 of SMMW01000040.1, forward strand.
ATGTTACGCGTGCTGCTGTTGGAGCTACAAACGAAACAAGAGTAGCCAGTACTTTTGGGTGACCTTCGAACGTGCATGAACTCCCCTCCCCCCCACCCCGATAAAAAATCCAAACTCACCGCACCTTACTAAACGTAGCACTTCACTAAACACACACACACACACACACACACACACACACACACACACACACACACACACACACACACACACACACACATCTGGAGGCCATGCACAACATTTCGCTAGGCTTTAACTCAGGGGTGGAGAAAGTCCGGCGTGCCAAGGTAACTGTAGATTTTAGTAAATCTTTAACTTTGTTATAACCACATACAGTTGTTTCGCTATGCATTTCTCAGGAGCAGAGCATATTTCTCGCGCACCACGGATTGTGATGGCTCAGAGGACAGCAGTGACAGGCTGGGCGGGATTGTCCACATTGCAAAAATGATAGCACGCTGTACAGCTTGATCAAATAGATCAAGCTAATTTGTAAGTAGATACTTTTGTATGTCCCGCGAAAGGTGTTATAAATATCAAAATGGATTTTGGAGGAAAAAAGGTTCCCTATTCCTGCTTTAACTGAACAGTTAACACCAAGCAAAAATGACCATAAAAGAGTAGAAGCTGAACCAAGGACAGTATACAGAATGGACTGCTGGCAGACGAGTTTTAAGGCATTGACTTCTAGAACGAGGCCTTATCAAATGGGCTTCCGGTTATCAACACCAAGAAGGGAAGACGATCTGAACTCTACTGTTGACTGGAACAGAAAACCTCAAGCGCAATGGTCTTTTGTGGTTCTTCGGTTGACTGGCACTAAGTTTGAAAGTAGGGAAAAGCGGGTGGTTAAGAGTAGGGGTTGATGACTTTTGCTGAAAGAAAATAGACAAGAAGAACCAAGTCACAGACTTGCTGTAAGCATACTGTTAACATTTAAGAATTTCAGCACGATTCATCCTCGGCTTTTTGTGGTTCTGGATATTCTCTTTTACTAAGGATCGTCGAGACCTTACGACTTGCCAATTCGCGAGATGCTAAATATTGGTCCGGGCAGATCTTCAGCCAGAAGTCCGGTTTCTATGCAGTGCATGGCTTAACTGGTAGTAAAGTGCTTTCACCTAGTGGAGATTTCGCACTAATATAAGTGATGAATGATAGAGTGACCAGAAAAGTCGGGTGGGGAGAGTACCTGTAGAAAACCCCCGACAGCCAGCACTGTGAACAGGTGTGAGCATACAGAGAGCATCCCGAGACGAGATCTGAACCAAGAACCTATTACATAACTCTCACTGCAGTGGTGAACGAGTGTTTTAACCCCTACACACTATCAAGCGCCTCTCCCTCTACCCGCCCACCTTGTGTAGCCGGCTCCTGCGATATTTGCTTAAATTCGAGTGAGCCCGCCGTTATCTGAGTGTTGTCAGGGCTACACCTCCTCGCTTTCATCGAAATCACCAAACCCGCCCCTTCCCTCGCTTTCCTTCCCCTCCCCTACAGGAGCTGCTTAACTGACAAGTGTTGGTTCCTTGTGTATTCCCCCCCCTGCCACCCTTAATATCATTTTTACTGTGTAAATAATTTCTCTGCCATTTTTACCATCTGACTTGTTTTTCTTTGATGTGAAGACCCCGCAGTTGTTTTTGATGGACTCCCCTTTTCCCGCGGAATTTTCTCCCCTGCATCTGTTTTGCGCCTCGCCATTCGCGTCACAAGCGCGGAAATTGCATTGCAGAAGTTTAATTTTCCTGCCTCTGGCCTGTCTTCGAAAGGGGTCGCAGGAGAGGCAAGCTTTTGTTTGAGTTTGTGGCCGCCATATTGTCCGTGACGTCAGCAACCTTTTGATGAAAGTTTATTCTTTTTGCACTGGTTCACCGCAGGCGGATGCCACTAGCAACAAGACGATGAGGGTGATGATGACGATGATGATGCGCGGCTAGTAAAGGCAAAACCTGCCCCAGCTGTGCTTTTGTATGCAGCACAATGTGGCGTGTTTATTGTTCCAATCATGGAGATAAATAAAGAGCATACATGCTTGGTCGGCGATTAAGATCAGGTTTGGAAGAGAAAAAAAAGACGAGGGTTCTAAAGGAGCAACGAAAAGAAAGTAAAAAAAGGGAGGATGCTGCAGGATGGTCAGAAGAGAGTGTACTCAGCACCTATAATACTGCTTTAGAGTGCACGCATGATGTATAATACTGCTGTACATTGTATCCAGCACTTATAATACTGCAGTAATTGTATGTACAACACTACTGTACACAAACGTGTACAGTATACTCAGCACGTAAAATACTGCTGTACAGAAACACATATTTGTATGTCACAGTGCTTACAGTTAAAAGTAAATTCTTTTGGTAATGTTAATTTTTATTAATTTTATTCACTAAAAATTCTGTTCATATTCTTCTCTTGATTTTCTTTTAAAATTACTTCTGAAGATCTCGCAGCAAGAAATATAACTGGGACGAAAACTGTGTCTACAAGTGCTGTCAGTAAAAGAGTTTTAAAGGGAGGTGTAGCGTCGCTGTTTACGAAGTGCTTAAAATACTATGTTATGCCGCAGAGAGTACAGTATCTGCTGAAATAATTTATATTTAAAACATTTTCACGTTGCCAAGAAAATATGTTTCCATAATTGTAAAATGCAAAACGCTTTGTACACAAAGGGTCTCGTATGTGGTCTCGTACAATCTAGCACGCATGCGCAGTGGTTGATAACGATAGCATCAGGCGAACAATCTCAGTCTGATCGAGTCTGTAGTCATAATTGTTGTCTATATTTTCCGTCCGATCCTCGTGCATTTTGACAAAAACAATGCCAACTGAATCTGCTCAAGGATTTGATGCCAAAGGCTCTTAGTGTAGAGAAGTCGGAAACCTTGCCTGCTATGGGCACTGAACACAGAAAAGTGATAAAGAAAAACTGTGAATGCCCACAGTTAGTGACTACGATGTCGTTTGTTCCAAATATTTCGCAGACGAGTGCTTCCCGATACAGTATCGTACTTGCAATGACAATAGAATTCTCTGTCTGTGACGTCTTGAGCCGGTTGCTACTCCAACATTATTTTGTCACAGTGAAGGGAATGGAAAAAGAGTGAGCTCACGATGATGTGGACTGTTACAAACCAAACTGTGCACTACTCACAACATGATGTGCCTACACACTACTCACAACATATCGTACCTACACGCTACTCACAACATATCGTACCTACACACTACTCACAACATATCGTACCTACACACTACTCTCAACATATCGTACCTACACACTACTCACAACATATCGTACCTACACGCTACTCACAACACGCTGTACCTACACGCTACTCACAACATGTTGTGCCTACACACTACTCACAACATATCGTACCTACAGGCTACTCACAACATATCGTACCTACACACTACTCACAACATATCGTACCTACAGGCTACTCACAACATATCGTACCTACAGGCTACTCACAACATATCGTACCTACACACTACTCACAACATATCGTACCTACACGCTACTCACAACATATCGTACCTACACACTACTCACAACATATCGTACCTACACGCTACTCACAACATATCGTACCTACACGCTACTCACAACATATCGTACCTACACGCTACTCACAACATATCGTACCTACACGCTACTCACAACATATCGTACCTACACACTACTCACAACATATCGTACCTACACGCTACTCACAACATATCGTACCTACACACTACTCACAACATATCGTACCTACACGCTACTCACAGCATATCGTACCTACACGCTACTCACAACATATCGTACCTACACGCTACTCACAACATATCGTACCAACACGCTACTCACAGCATATCGTACCTACACGCTACTCACAACATATCGTACCTACACGCTACTCACAACATATCGTACCTACACACTACTCACAACATATCGTACCTACACGCTACTCACAGCATATCGTACCTACACGCTACTCACAACATATCGTACCTACACACTACTCACAACATATCGTACCTACACGCTACTCACAACATATCGTACCTACACACTACTCACAACATATCGTACCTACACGCTACTCACAACATATCGTACCTACACCCTACTCACAACATATCGTACCTACACGCTACTCACAACATATCGTACCTACACACTACTCACAACATATCGTACCTACACGCTACTCACAACATATCGTACCTACACGCTACTCACAACATATCGTACCTACACACTACTCACAACATATCGTACCTACACGCTACTCACAACATATCGTACCTACACGCTACTCACAACATATCGTACCTACACGCTACTCACAGCATATCGTACCTACACGCTACTCACAACATATCGTACCTACACGCTACTCACAACATATCGTACCAACACGCTACTCACAGCATATCGTACCTACACGCTACTCACAACATATCGTACCTACAGGCTACTCACAACATATCGTACCTACACGCTACTCACAACACGCTGTGTCTACACACTACTCACAACATGTTGTGCCTACATCGCGATGGATTATTCACTATTATGATAATTTACTCTAAGCCTTTCACGTAGTTTTTTTGCGATCCCATAAAAATACTTAATTTAAAGTGATTCTATTTTGCATTTTTATTCAAAACTTCATCTCAATTAAAAATTCAAATTCTGCCTTACTGTATATAGAATAACAGTCTTTTATTCTGTGCTGATTCATAAAACAAAGGACAAATTAAGTAAATAAATATATAAAATAATGAGCATGAAGAAATATGTGTACAGAACTGGGAAACTGCTTTGCATGTGACATAGAAAGTGTGATTGTTAATACTTACATATAAATAATGTTGCTCGTTTTATTGCACTTAGTTTGCTTTACTGGGCCCTGATGTTATTAATATTATTTTGACTATCTGTCCGTGACCTACTAAAATAGTTTGTAATTATATACAACTTTTTCATGAATTCAAGCAATAAAAAAATCTTCATCATCTAACCCGTTATGTACTTATTTTTTTATTTAGGAGCTACCTTATGCACAGCGTAAATTGGTAAATATTTTGAATGATTATTTTGCCCAGAGCTGTTTAAAGTCAATACTTTTAAAGTATAGAAGATAAGGCAAACGTATATTTGGCTTCTCTTATGTGTGCAGTTAAGATGTCTTCCACATTTCACATCTATCTGTTCAATGCATGCTTGTTTTTATTTAGAATGTCACACCAGCGAGTCAACAGTGTATGAAACATTTCACACAGACTACGTGACTGATGCCCATGTGTCATGTGTCAAATACAGTGTCATATTAAGTATGCATTTAATTTAGATAATCTAATTTATTGAGTGGGTGTGGCTAAATTTGTAATGGAGAGCAGAATTCACTGAGCTTTTATTGTGAATGGCCTTGGTAGATTTTTTTAAAGGTGAATATCAGAACTTCTCTCATATACCAAGAAACTGGCAAATCACACAAGTGTACGGCATCAGTTTAAAAGGGTTTGTCATGTTGAACTGCATCTCATGGGCATGAGGCATTCACGCAAACCCCTGGATGGACTTCATATGAAGTGTGTGTGTGTGTGTGTGTGAGAGAGAGAGAGATGGACTTCATATGAAGTAAGCGTGAGAGAGAGAGAGAGATGGACTTCATATGAGGTAAGTGTGTGTGTGTGTGTGTGTGTGTGTGTGTGTGTGTGTGTGTGTGTGTGTGTGTGTGTGTGTGTGATGACTTCATATGCTCCACTCTGATACAGTCACCTACTTTCACTGGCTCGCGACTCTCGTCGTGGTGTGAGCCGTATTCATATTCTTATTTAGTGGCTTCTTTTGTTGCGAGCGTTCCCGACGCCAAGTGGAGCCGGAGTTAATTTCTGTTAATTAGTCTAACAAATCAGTTATGCGTGCTAAACGCCACAACAAGTTGCCCCTGTGATACCACAAGGGGCGGCTTCCAGAAACTTCGGCGTGTGTTTTGAAGTGCCTGGGAGTCTAATAGCTTTTAACCACGTTGCTCTATTTGCTGATATTGGCACACCCTCACACACGCACGAACACACATGCGGGCACACACTCAAACATACACGCACACACATAAAAAGAGGCTCGCACACATATACACAGAGGCACGCGCGAACGCGCGCACACACACGCAAGCACACTGACACATACACACGCACGCACACGCACACACATACACACAAAAGCACGCACTTATGTACAGAGGTGCATTCTTACTCACTTGGAATGCACGCAGCGATAGCGAGCAGGTGTGAGAGGGAATCCTGAAGGGCGAGCTAGTAGAGACACACGTGGATGGAGTCGTTGGGTTGGGAAGGGGTGAGGAAGAAGGTGCCACATAGTAAAGGTGCGTAATAAAAATAAAGTTTTCGCAAGGAAATCAAAAGCTCTGGCATAAGGATGCAGCGATGTCTTGAATGCCCAACACAATCAAGGGATGACTGTTTCTGAAACGGTTTTTCTCGCAGCACCTGTCAAGGTTCAGGTTACATTAATCCATTTTTTATAGTGCACGGATGCATTGACTTACAGGTGAATTTTCTGTACGTGACTTTTGAAAAACAAAACTTTTAAAAAATCCTATTTTATACAAAAGTTTCTTCACATTTGCAAAGGCTGAAAAAATCTAATCAATTCAGGAACCCCACTCAAATACTGCTTCTAATTTGCCTCTAATACCAAAGATAAACAAACAGGATAATCTAAACCCTCGGCTGACCTGAAACAATAAGACTGGTATACGATGGTAAACAGACCTACGTTGTCAAGGTTACAGCTAAGAAGAAAGAAAAAGTTGATAAGGCATATTTGTGGACAGTTCTGTCGTCTCATTGTGCTCTCTTTCTGTTCATCCTGTTTATGGGCTTGTATCTCGAGAAAGAAAGGTTGAGGCGGACGTGTGTGTGGATGGAGGTGGGGGAGTAGGGCAAGGGGGCTGGGGGAACAAGGTGGTAGAGGTTGAGACTGCAAGACGATACAGTCCTTACCGCAGCAACTACCCATCGTTTCTTAGGTTAAACTCGTGAAATCGATAGATTCTTCCGGCAGCACAAATCTCCGAGGATCCGGCCCTACTGGTTCGTATAGAGACATGTTTCACGCGATATAAAACAAATCACAACAGAATGTAATGACTTGTGTTAATGAAGGGTGTCAAAATTACGGTCTAATGGTGGCACCACTTCACCTCACATTTCAGGGGCTTGTTTCCCCCTCCACCTACCGCTTCGTGAGACGCGTCTTCAAAAAACAAATGGCGGAAGTTGTCTTCCCATGGCATGGTGTAGGTTACTTCCCTTAGGAGTAAGCACTTTAGAAGTAAGCGTTATCGATGCAGGATGCGACGAGAATGTTTTAAGTCTGAACGAAAGAAAATGAACGTGGGAATGAAGAGAAAGAGGGAACTGAAAAAAGAAAATGATGAATAAATAAAAGAATTAATGAATCGAAAAAGAAGGAAAAAGACTTCAGCAATAAATGAAAGAAATGGCTCATTAGTTTTATGGGCGGCTCATTCTAATTGCTAGCATAATATTTTACGGGTAGTCATGTTGGGTACGTCTGACGGTGTGTTGACTTGATTCTCTTTTTAAAAGGGGATCATTGTTACAAAGAGAGTTCGATCGGTGAGCAAAGGTGAGCATAAAGTGCAGAAGACTATCTTGCCCGCTCGGTGCAGTAAGGCACCTGGCCAATAGTTGCACCATCTCTTGTAGCTCATTTGTTTCCAGAGAGGTCAGCCCCAGTTCTTCAGCTTATCCCGGTCACCCGCCATGTGTAGGCTCTTCTTCGCAGTTTTTGGCTGAGGATTTCGATGCTGGAAAAAAACTCCTTTTCTTTCAACACCTGTTCTGTCACTTCTACATGTCTCCGGCTGCTAAAGAAGTTCTCTTGCTATTATTTTAGTATTTGTTTGTATGCCCGTGGCTATGGATGGAATACATCTGATGCCACGTTTGCGAGGCTTGATGATATGTTTGAGAATGTATATTGTTTGCTCGTTTAATGATGTATATTGTTAGCAGGTTTGATGATGCATATTGTTAGTATGCTTTATCATGTATATTATTTGTATGTTTGATTATTTATATATATATATATAGTTAGTATGCTTGATGATGCATATTGTCGGCGTGTTTGATCATTATATCGTTTTTGTGTTTGATCATGTATCTTGTTTGTATGTTTGATGATGTATATTGTTTGTTTGTTGGTGTATATTGTTTGTATATTTGATGATGTATATTGTTTGTTTGTTGGCGTATATTGTTTGTATATTTGATGATGTATAGTGTTTGTTTGTTGGCGTATATTGTTTGTATATTTGATGATGTATATTGTTTTTGTTTGATGGCGTATATTGTTTGTATGCAATTTTTCTTATCAACATGTTTTTAGTGCTCATGATTAATTTACAACCTGATTTCTGCCAGCGAGTTTTATCGGGTTCTAAATAACCCTTTACGGTGGAATGATAATGAAAGAAACTGAAGAAAAACAACACGAAACCATTTTCTTCTATGCCTATTCCCCTGGCACAGTCATTCCACGTGTCTCAGCTGCCAAGACGAACCAAGACGAAAGTCATAGCTGTCGTCGGAGTTGCAGGTCGTAAAGCACGGGTAACACAGGTTGTAACACAAGAAGTAAACAAGCTCTTAACATTACAGGGCGTAACACAAGAGGTAAACAAACTCTTAATATGGGCGAAACACAACACACTGTACACAGACTGTCGACGCAACCAGCTGATGCTTGTTTCTACGCCACCGCATTATCAACTGATAACTTGCGCAATGCTCGATGTTACGCAAGTTTCGCCAGGCTTCTGCAGAAAGAAGATAACCCTCTCTGGGTCTTTATTCCTTTTTTTTTTCCTTCACGCTGCTTATTTCAGCGAAACTCCCGCGTGCAAGCATAATCCTGTTTTTGAGGTGGTTTTTTTTTCGTCCTTCGCATCTCTCAGCAAATAACTTTGTTTATACCAGTCCCATATATTCGCAAAGTTATCTCCTCGAAATCTGAGGCGCTACGCTGTCCCATGCTTTGCCAGGATCGTGCAAATTCAAAGCATCGTGAGATGCGCGTGAAAAATGTAGCGTGGGAGTGATGACGTCATGAGGGAGAGCCGTATTCCCCGAATTTTTGTCTCTTTTTCTGCATTGAGTGATAGACTGAAGGAGAAAAGACGGAGCCATTAAAAGAAAGGAGAGGCTGGGTGGGGTAACGAGGTATTATTATCGCAGAGACACATGCTGCCTGTGGCACCCGTTACCGCATTGTCTGTACCGCTCTATTTCTCAGTCCATTAGAACATTGTCGGTACCACTCTATATTTCATTCCAGTTTACTTTATTGAAATGAAATGAGCGTGGGAGTTTGCTTTTTTGCGGAAACGGGAAACTCCGTAATACACAAAAAAGTAGAATCTTCGATGCATCACATTAAGCATATATACAATCTGATGCTCTTGGAGGAATAACAGGATTACATAACACGCATACTAAGATAAACATTCCGGACTTATGCCTACTGTGCATCGCCAGAGAAAATGTCAGTCAAGTAAATGTGCAAATAATAATAATAATACTTTTTGCAATCTACGCCAGTCTATTTTACAAAGTCGAGAAAATGCCCACTGGCATAATAAATGTTAAGACCTTACTAAAAAAAAAAGTCGCAACTTTTTATTCAATCTCTTTTGCTATTTTTAAATGCGGTATTATGATACATTTATTTATATACGTATGCATTATATTATATATGCATTATGTAACCTTACCTATTCATTTCTTACAAGATGATAAAATGTGCACAGGTTTAAAGTCCAAATCCATAGACTTATTCTTCAAATATAACCGACTCTGTGATCAAGCTTTTTGTCAGAAGCCATCCCCTTCATGTTGAGGCGTGGTTTGGCTGTGGTTGTCGGAGGGTCTGCGGGACCTGGTCATTGGTTATTATAGAGTCCTGCTCGGGTTTCTTTGACACTTAAAGTGTCACGCGATCACCTTTGTCTGCACCTGCGCCAGCCACCCGTGACCAAAACAAACAAAAAAATTTAAACCCGTCGACGCACGTACCCCGCCTGACGTGACTTGATATGCGAAACCGGATGCTTGAGCGCCGTAGCGTGACTTTGTTGCGGTTGGCTAACCAGTCTCGTGTAGATAAATGTAGCTAGTAGCCAGTCTTAGCCTGTTACAATCGTGTCCATCTCAGCTAATTGCAATACACTAACATGTTTCAACGAGTAGCAGTCAGTCATGCCCCACAGGTAGATAGCAAAACTCAGCAAATGTATCTGACCAGGATTGGCTTAATTCTGTTATTTAAGTCAACTAAACTTGAATCGTGTTGGATGAGGGCCCCCGGTAGTGTAGTGGTTAAAACACTCGCTTGTCACCACTGCAGTGAGCGGCTCAGGGTTCAGATCTCGTCTCGGGACACTCTCTGTATGTGACACCTGTTCGCAGGGCTGGGCGGCGGGGGTTTTCTCCGGGTACTCCGGTTTCCTCCCCCCTCCCTTTCCCCCCGTAGTGCGAAATCACCGCAAGGTGGAAGCACTTTCCAACTAAATAAACAACAACAACAACAACATCGTGTTGGATTGTTGTAGTTGGTCTTAGGTAGCTCGTCCTTAGGCCTGACCCAGCTAACTATTGCAGTCAGTCAGTCAGTCAGTCGTCCCTTGCCTGGCACCTGGCGTTGGGGGGAGCACATGGATAGACGCTGCAGCTGATAGGGCCCGCCACTCTTGCCTATTTTGGGCAATAGTCAGCAGGTCCTGTACAGGACGACCAGTCCAGTCTTTGACGTTCGTAAGTCAGTTCTTTCTCTGACCACCGCGGCGTCGGCCACCCTCCAAGGTGCCTTGAAGGATAGTCTTCGACAAGGTGTCGTGCCGGGTTACATGGCCAAAGAAGACCAGCTTACGTCGCTTGACTGTTGATAGTAGAGGTTCCTGGTGTCCTACGAGTGCGGCAATGGTTGCAGCTGTTAGCTAATGACAATCTGTCTTAGCTCAGTGGCATCACCTTCGCTTTACTAGCTTGAGAGGGCTAGCTCTCTGCCTCTGCCTTTTGTACATTTTAATGAATTAGTTTCCCTTTTCCCATGGTTTGGCCTGGGCCTTTTCTTGTGATGTTCTTAATTGTCCAGGACTTTTTCTTTCTTCTTCAAGTTTCTTTGTTTTGTAGACATTGTCTGCGAGATAACTCTAGTGTGATGCGGCCTCCTCTCTCTTTCTGTTTAGTAACTATGGCAACTGCGAGCTACCGCCAGTTTGAACGAAGGCTCTGCAGACACACAATGATGATGAAAGGTCTGACATTCAAATTACCAATGTGACTCCTGAGGGGTTGTCTTGAGAGAAATCTACTAAATAGTTTCCTCTTTCACATAATCAAGAAATATGTAGTTTGTTACACAGAACTATATAGTGCTACAATATGACTGCCTACATCAGCAGTACAGAAGATCTGGCTCAGTTGTATAAAATGCTACAGTACAGATCTGCTGTAAATAAACGTGAGTAGGGGGTGTTTGGAGAGGAACACTCTTCCATAGTCAGTCGGACACCATTAAACCATTCTCAGGACGACTCATTGCCACAGAAAGTATTATCTGCCAGTGATTCTTTGTGGGCAAGAGATTCTCGGCCTCAGCCAGCCAAGAGTACATCAGCAGCGGACTCAGATGGCACTACATTCCTGCGGTTAGTCATGTTCTTGAGCCTACATGCAGTACTGATTGGAGACTGATCGTTTGCAACATCATCAACTGATGAGAATATTAATCTGTGTCTATGACGTCAGATGAACTCCTGACGCCGAGTCGCTGGCTCATTCATCTGGTTCTTGGCCTTTCCTCATTCCTCTTCTCAAATGGAAACCTCAGGGACACCGCTCTTTCCTTATCTTGATGGATCGACTGACTTTCATTTCCAATATTTCTACTTGTCCCGATAGTAACATTCCCTACCCCCAAGTTGTTATTGCTGTTTGAATGTATGAGACATGATTTGAGCTGTTGGAATGGGGTGTGTACTAATTTATTTGTGCATTTCATGTGAGTGTGTGTGTGTGTGTGTGTGTGTGTGTGTGTGTGTGTGTGTGTGTGGACATTTTGCAAACGCCATCAGCCCCTCCATCAGAAGTTGGTATGTACGTGCTAAATAGTCACGATGATGATGATGGTGGTGATTATTATTATCAATAATTTAGTAACAATTTATTACTTATGTACTTATAAATGTATTTATGTATATTTTCAGGTTTTGACTTCATTTTATTATTTATTGACAAATATAACAGATATTTAGGGACTTGACTGTAATAAATCTAGTGCAGTTTGCTGCCCTCAGGTAATCTCTCAGCTAGAGGAAATAAATTAATCCCTCTCATCTAGGAGATAAGTCAGTGAGCTACTAGTGACGAACAACCTCTCACCCCCCCCCACACCCATAGTCACTTGTCAACAAAGCTGAGCCGTGTTCAGGGTTATAAGCATCACTTTGAAACCGAGGATCTTGCTGAGCTAACTGGCGTCCAGCAGTGAGGATTTCAAAGAGAGGTTACAAGCGACAGCTGAGGTCAGGTGATACCAGGGGCCAGTTGCATGACATGTTTCTTAAAGCTGGTAACGAGATGCGACGGAAGTCTAGTTTAAAACAGTTTTATCTTATATTTTAGCAGTTTTATCGTGTTGTGCAACGCGTTTGGCAGTTGAAACTAATTACAGTCAGGATATCATTGTAAACCTTTTTGAGATATTTATTTGTAGTGATCATTGACATGTGTCAGGTACCGCACACATAGTGGTGAGCCGACATAAAAACTGGAAAAGGACAGACCCAGATCAGGATGAAGGTCACATATATGCTTAATTTTTTCGAGAAGGTCCATAGCAGTAGCTTGAGCTGACGTGTGTCTAAAGGGCAGATGGTCACATTGATTGGATTTGCATAGTCGGCTGTTGGCGTCCTTTTAAAAGCTAGTCCTTTGAAGTTCCATTGGAAGCTCACATTTACACACAAACGAAAAATGAACTTGGAGGTTGGCGGGGAAGTAGAAAGAGCTCCTTTTATATATAAGTCCTACAGCCCGTTTCGAGAAAAACGTGAAAATAAAGTAAAATTACTGGTATAATATAATGCAAGTATAAAAATAATAATGAAGAAGAAGCCTTCAACACTAGTGGCGTTTGCCATTGAATTCTGAAAAATAGTGTTGCTCTCAATGTAGTAGTAGCGGGGGTACACGGTGGTTTAGCGGTGAAGACAATTGTTTGTTGCCACTCGTCTCGGGACTCTCTATGAATTACCTGTCTGACCGTCGGTGATTTTCTCCGGGTACTCCGGTCCCCCCCCCCTCCATCAGTGCAAAATCTCCTCAAAGAGGAAGCACTTTATTACTAAACCATCCAGCCAACCAAGAACAGCATCAGAAGGCTTGTGGCACAGGATATATGCACGTACGTCAAATGATATCGACACAAGACTACTACAAAGAAAAGAAACAGAATACCAGAACAAGACTTCTCGGCAGATGTTCCTGGAGAGAAAGAGAGAGAGAGACAAGGGGGTAGTGGGGAACACAAAGGTAAAGGAGGAACCGATGTAGAGTAAAAGAGAACTTCAAGTGCTAGGAAGTAACTTCAGGACCCCTCAAGCAGACAGACAATACAATGAACGATGTTTTACTTTTGTTAATGACCAGCAATAAGGCGATATTCATTAGCTGGATTCGTGTCTGGAAGATTGTTTCTCTAACATAACATCATGTTGGTACATTCTAAGATGTTAGACATACGTACAAACGACTGTCAAGTCAAAATACTTCACTTGTAGAGAACTGATGTTTTGATTCAGTACTCGGCAACGGAAATAAAATAGGTATGGATAGTGAGAGCTTATCTTAACTTTATTTAAACTTTTAACATTTAAAAATAAAACCTCCTTCCTAGTCCTTGGGTCATATATAAGTTCTGAAGTCTTATATAAGTCTTACATAAGTCTTTTATAAGTTTGAGAATAAATTTGAACGACGGTGGACTAAGATCCTGCGTGCGTGTAACGTCTCAGGAATTAAGCCAGACAATAAAGTTTTAATTCAGAAAACATCTTGGGGGGTAAATAAGTGAGACGTTGTTGTATGCACCCGGGATCTTAGTCTAGTCTAACCTCTTTGTTTACATTAAGCATCCACAACTTCTTGTCCTCTTAGTGACTCAGCGCTACCTATCGGATTACGCCCCTTGGTTCCCCCGCCAGATATTGCTCATTCCATCGATGAAAACGCTAAGCTATGTACTTTGAGCCCTTGGTGGCAAGTGGTGAAGAGTCTAATCTCGTTGAGCAATCCAAGCAAGGTCCTGGCCGCCGGGGTTCTAGAGGACCGCACGGCTGATCTCACAAAACACCGGGGGTTTAACCTTGCTTTCATGTCTCCGAGATAACGGTACAGCGATCGTAATCACCTGGGCGAGACGAAACATGTGGCCAAACCTTTTTTCAATTGGTGAGGAGGGGAGGGGACGGCCACCAGCGCTACCCTGACACCTCGACTACCCCTCCCCCTCACCTCGTGTGCGACACTGTGGGACAGGTGCCAGTGAATCAGCATGTCGCCCACACCAATCTTCCTTATCTACTTCACGCGTTGTGGCTGGGCGGGGAAGGGAGGGGTGAAGGAGCAAATGTCAGAGGTCCCACAGGTACGTCACATCTCGTCAGGTGACGTCAGGGACTGCGAGTGGAGAAGGAAGTCGAGCACGTTTAATTAACACGGAAGTAGTGTATAAGCTCAGAAATTATGATATTTGTACTTTTTTAGTCATGTATATTGCCATATACTAAACAAGCTAATTCTCTATCTCTTTCTCTCACAGACGACAAGGAAACGTTGGGGATACAAACAAAGAACAGACAAGATGTAGGGAAAAAACAGAGAGAGAGAGAGGGGCACGAAGAAAAAAATAACATGGTGTCAATCTTTGTAATCGTCACATTCTATGTCTTCCCCACTTTTCCCCTCCCTCCCTAACTCCCCACACGAATGCCCACCGACAAAAGACATTTTATCGACATGCCCATTGCCCACAACCTATGAAGACCCATTCATCTCGATCCTACTTTATGTACTAACGGCTGGCTGCCGTTTTACGACAAACCGGTGGTGGCCCAGGCATGTCTTGACAAGATAACACTTCTGAATCGTTACAACACCCTAGCGTTGGCGGCGATGTTAATAAGAAACATTTGACACTGTAGCATGTCTGTTCATACAGTTCTCTTCGCTAACTCCCAGTCTGCGAGCCTTTGAAGTCGAACAAAAGAGGGGCGAGAGGTGGTGTGCGCCTGCTGTCGCATCAGGTTGAAGTATGTGCACAAACTCGCCTCTCACAAGCACTGGGACAGCCGGCCCCTTCTATTCTGTCGGCTTAATGTCGAGATAATTCGCGCTTTTCTTGCGGTATGACGTTGGGCTCGTCCTCAGCTGGAGATGGGCTGAATGTAGGGAGGGATTAAAGGTTGGTGTTGGTGGGATTAAATGTCTTACAGGTCTTTCCTTACGTGGCTGTGTGTGTGTGTGTGTGTGTGTGTGTTTGTCCGTCTGTTTACCTGCATTACCTTAGCTGCTGATTTGGCGAAAAACAGTCGGCGTGCTTTCCTTTCTGCCCAATCTCACACCTTGTCCAGTGAGCTTTGCAAGGAGGTCTTACCTGAAGGTTAGCATCTTCATCAGCGGTGAAAGAAGCTGTTGATTCACGGCCTTGGTTTTCATTTGTTTTGTTTTAGCTTTTGCTATCTAGATCGTGAAGAAAAAGTCTCAGGATGGGGGTTTGACCGTAACCGATCCGGTCAGTCCTGCCCTATCTTTTCCCGAGGCTTTCACAAGGGCAGGGCTGACGAGCTAAATAGCCCCGGAGTTTATTTCAATTAGCTGAGGTCACTTGAGTTAGATGGTCAGTGCTGACTGCGAATCCGAATCATGAGTCCCTCGCAGTGAAAGCAAGTTAACTGGGTTCCACCAGGATGTCGTTCTCCCATGTCATCTGTGGAGAACCTTGTCAGCTTTAGCATCTGTCAAGTCTCTTGGCCCTTCCCCGAAGAATTGTACAGATCGAGGGACTAAACTGACTGATCTAAGTTCACATGGATTCAGTGAATAATGGAATAAGAATTGTCATGAGTCTTTTAGAAGGTACAGTAGCCTGAACATGAAGAGAATAAGACATATAAGCTAAGCCCAATGGCAGGAAGAAAGACATACGAACAGACAGTCACGGGTATAAATTTTTTTTATAAATGTTACCAAAGCAGTTCCTGTTCTACGAGATTAGTTACATACAAGCAGCCAGAGAGTGAGAAAAGAGGGGCGAACATTTTAGTCGCCTGAATGGACAGGCCAAAGTCAAGGCCACCGCGACGAAGGACAAAAATATGAAAATTGTGATCACTTTACCTGAAGTGCGGTGCTTCTTGTGCTCATATGTGGACTTTCATATCTATAATTTAGTATACCATAGACTGATTATTTTAATAATAATAACAATAATAAATGAGAGAGCATGCTTTTAGCGCTTAAAAGAAGGAAGAGACATGGACTAAATGGATAGAACACGAGGGACGGAAGAATAAACAACAGTACTGACGACAAACAGAAAACAAAGATGGAAAACAAAAAAAGGTACCAAGTAACAGAAACATACAAAATATAGCGATTCTGCAGAGAAAGATGGTAGAAAATTAGCAAGAGCAGAAGGGGTGAGGGTAAGAAGGACGAGCATTGTGTGGACTGTGTTAGGAGTAATGCTCAAGGAAGAGGTGCGTTTTCAGTGCAGATTTGAAGGATTCAGTTGTAGGAAGGTGGCGGATATGGAAAGGGAGAGAGTTCCATTGTTTTGCTGCACAGTAACCAAAAATCCTGTGACCATATGTTGTTGTCCTGGTGACGGGAACAGTTAGGATACGGTCATCAGACGAAGAGCGTAGTTGTCTGGCCGGAACGTAAGGGATGAGAAGTTCAGAGAAATAGTCAGGACAAGAGCCAGCAAAGAAATTAAAACAACAAATATTTTCGAAAGAATTCCTATTACTAGGTGAATAGATTTGCTATTTCTCACAAATGTCGACGTAGTTTTACGTGAAGTATTGACGATGTTTGGGATTTCTGACTGATTTATAAATTTTTTACACGATGTAAAAAAAAAAAAAATTAAAAAAAGGAGCGGGGATGAAGGTGGGTTGTCTGACGTAGTATTGACGTCATTTCATCTTAAGAAACGGTTACTAAATGGTCGACATCTTATTCTCGCTGCTGACGAGGCTTAGACACAACGCCTTCTCGTATTTCAAGAAGCTGCCAGATTTTTCTGGCAAGAAATAAGCTTTAGTGACCCGTCATTAGCTCGGCCTACGCACGCGCAGACTCAATCATGCGCGCGATCCACACGCACGCACACACACACACACACACACACACAAAACAAAAATTGTTAAGAGTGTAATCGGTAGGCTCGTGCCCATAACCGATAGTGGTGAAGAAGGGGTTATTGGTTGAACGAGAGAGAGAGAGAGAGCGGGGTGGGTGGGTGTTTGTGTCTGTATGCCCCTGTGTGGGTGTTTGTGCTTTATGTATATATATATATATAGATACATGCGCGTGCGGTTGTGTTATGGTGGATTGTGGAAGGAAGAGCGAAAGCAATGTTTGGAAGATACACTCCTGTAGTCTGTATATTCCAGAACAAACAGTTTGCAAATAAAATAAATAATCTCACAATCGGATCCGACAAACGAGGTGGGAGAAGTGTCTCTGATCAACATTCATTCAACATAAACAAAAGCCTAGTCGTCTGCCCTGCCCTGACCCCACTCTGGAGAGACAGAAAAAAGGCGGTGACCTTTCTAGGCCTCGGTATCAAATCTCGTCATTTGTCACGTGACGAAGGCCCATAAATCGTTGTTCGCCATTTCCATGGGATAAGGTGATTCTGCCGTTTAGTAGCCATGACCCCCAGAACCCACTTAGCTACAGTAGTTTTGGCAAGCCGTTCTTGGTCTTGTCATTGTCTGCTGCGTTTCACGGTTCGGTGCCTTTCATGCGAAATTTAATGCCTTCGCTTCCAAGCCGTCAGAATAGAGTCGCAGCCATAATTAACTGCTAGGACAAACGGAAGATTATCTCCTTTGTTACAAGATGGGTGTACAAAAGAAAAACAAATGATCTTCTTGAAAAACTTGGACTTAAACGCCGAAAAAAAACTGTTTTCGATAGCACACAAAAACAAGGAGAGAAAGGAGCACACTTTAGAAACTACGACAGAAAAGCTTATTTTCTTTACCCGAGTTTTGCTTGCTTGGCCGTCGGTAAACACAAACACCAGATTCAAAATAAAACAGTTTGCTACATATCTGTCGGAGAATTAGCCGAATCAGGAAAAAAGAGCAAAGAAAGACAAACAGGGCTTATTTGTTCTGTACTCCTTAAGCTCAGGATCTCTTGGCGTCACTGCAACGTGTATTTGGTTCAACGCAAAGAAGCAGGTTTCTGGAAATCAACTCTCAGGTCTCACCGAATGTAAATAAGTTATTGTAGCTGTTGGTTGAGACAGATAAGAGAGGAAGTGCAGAAACCTTCTTTGTTTTGATGGTTTGACCAGAGTCCAGTAAAACTGTCGGGTTTCGTTTGGTTATTTCTGTTTCATGCGGTGCGATGTTCCCCATGCTTCGGTTTGGTTTGGATTTCTTTTGTTTTTGACATAATATTTACATGGAGCACAATTTAATCAATAGTTGTAATCAAGATAGTATGACATAACATTGGTAACCAGTTAATATGACACAATTCACACAATCAACAATGGTAACGAAGTTACTTTGACACACAATCGACGGTGGTAACCGAGTTTGGCCGTCACTATGCCCAGTTTTTGAACATGTGTATGTACATAGTGATCTTCCTTGTATTTCAGTAAGTTACCAGACTTTGCTTTTAAGAAATGAGTTTTAGTGACCTCTCTCACTCCCACCTTTCTGATTTTCTAGTCTCTTTGCTTCTTTCTTTCGCCTCCCACCAAAACTCACTCACTCACTCACTCACTCACTCACTCACTCACTCACTCACTCACTCACTCACTCACTCACTCACTCACTCACTCACTCACTCACTCACTCCTTATCTTCGGTCCCCATCAAATGCCCTTTGGCAAAGAGTCTCTCTGACAACAAATCAAAGGGGGAAACTATTGATGCAGGTGCCCCTCACGCCCCCACCCCACCCACGCCTTCCTCTCATTTGCGGGTTCGGAATCAGCTGGACCGATGGATGACTTCCACGTTTCCAGTCAAATGAGCACAACCGCAAGACGAAATCTCCTTCTACCCTCCACCCCTCTCCCACCCCCCATGTCTTGTTTTCTTGTCAAGCTTTCCTGTTGTGTTGCCTTAGGGAGGCGTTCACGCACTCATGCACCGTGCGATCCAGGTTTGTTTTCCAGCCGAGTTTGTCGGGTACACTGTTGCCGAGTATGGTGGTGTGCAGATCCCATGTAAAACAGGTTTTGTTCTGTCTTGTCCATACTTATGAAGCTTCGGGCACAGGACATGTTAGTGTTAGTGTTGGACCGGAACCGTTATAAAAACAAGGGCAGGGTACTCAGCTACTCATTGAAAGGGTCTAGCGCAAACCCAAAAACTCTTAACTACAGAAGGCTTGCTTTACTTTGATGGTTTGTTGAGATCTTGTTCTTGGACTTTGATGCTATGACGTGATCTTTCTCCTTAACTTCAATGCTATCTTGTCGTGTCTGTGTATATTTATTAATACGCTTTGGCCTGTGTGTGTGTGTGTGTGTGTGTGTGTGTGTGTGTGTGTGTGTGTACGCTGAGTCTGTAATTATACATTTGGATATTTTACTTTGATTTGTGTTTGTAAAGCGCATTGAGGCTACTTTAAAGGGACTGCTATTACTTCTACTACTACTAATATGCCTTATAAGAATATTATCTCTCCTTAATCTTTACTTCCCTTGATGAACGTTAGTGTGAATATAAAAAGGGTTTTGGGATGGAGCGGTGGCCTGCAGAGAGAGAGAGAGAGAGAAGAAGGAGGAGGAGGAAAACTAGAGACAGTGAACATTGTTTTTCGTGGTTATAGGAAGCACAAGATTTGATTTTCTAATTCAGTGGATTTAAGACGTTCCTTGTGACATAATTTTTTAAGGCAAGTCATATTTTAAAATATAATTTGGTAATCCTTTCTCTCTCACACACACACACACACACACACACACACACACACACACACACACACACACACACACACACGCTTGCACAGACACACACACGCACACATACAAGGAAGGGAGGAGTAGAAAGATCGAGACAAAGCAGACGAAACCTCGCTCTAGTGCACGACCTGTTTATGTGTGCGCGCGTGAAGGTGGCGCACGAAGCGACATAAAAAGCATTGCTCACACGCCTGTGGTGAAGATTAGAAGCGCGTGAGGAAGAGATCAGCGTCACCAACCACGCCGCCGGAGCCAGGACCAAAATTAGCGCCATTTCCTCCCGCGTCGACAGCAGCGATACCTAGGTTTTCAGCTCTGCAAGGGAGACAAAACTGCAGGGAGCTGGAGGGGTGGGGCGGGGGGGGGGAGAGGAAGGGACAGGTTAGCGAACTGTGCGCCGTTAGTCAATGAATTCGTCAGTTTTTGGCCTTGACTATCCCCGTGCTTCGATCTGATTTCTAGATGTCCGCTTGTGCTGCGGTCGCATGGCGTTGGCTAAATATTCAACGCAAACATTCTTCTACATTTTAGCTAATTGCTATGCGTTAATCATCCAGTTAATCACCTTCTGGAAGACTGCTATAGCATTTTCTTTGTTTGTTTCAGACGGTTTCACGTGTTCCCTCACATGCGTGCGTGATTGCACGTGTGAACATATTTTTTGTGCAAGGGAGCCTGCGCGCATGTAGGTGTGTGTGTGTGTGTGTGTGTGTGTGCTCGAGAAGTGTAACAGACGTAGAAAAACACGTGTGTCTGTGTTCTTCCTACAGATTCATGACATGACTTTCCTTTAGGCCCTCAGATGTAGATTTGTTTTAATGACTAGGCGAGGTTCGGAACAAAATGGCATTTCTTAAAATCCAGGAAGGAATAAACCCTTAATTCATGGTTTCTCAGAAATCATGCCTACAAACATCCTTGTGTACAGAATAAGGTCAAAAGCCCTCGATGGATGTCAAGGCAGCAATCAAAGGTAAAGCTACAACCAAAATTACTTCAGCATACCTGCGGGTATGTCTGACGTCATGGGTTGGACCACGTAAGTCTGTGCATCCCGTAATGGAATGTGTGTGCGTGGGTGCGTTTGTGTGTGTGTGTGTGTGTGTGTGTGTGTGTGTGTGTGTGTGTGTGTGTGTGTGTGTGTGTGTGCATTTGAAAGATGGACAGAGAGAGAAGGGGAGCAATTAGGGAGGAGTGGGTTTTCATTTCCACTTAGGGGAAAATTGTTCCGAATTCTTTTGAATCTTGTTTTCACATCCAACCACTTTTTAGCACTTTGTAGACCGTTACCCCATTGTGGTCCATTTCAAAAGAAAAGAAAAGACATGCTTGGTCATGTCAGCTGCTGACAGACCCCGCAGTCCCTCGTTAACTAACTCAACCGTAACCTTCGTGTAAACATGCTGGTTCGTGTTAAAGCTAATCGGTTTCGCTTCATCACTCGGGGCCAGGGACTAAAGGTGGAATGAGGTTGAGAAAACAACTTTGGGAGGGTTGACGGGAGGGAACACAAGCACGCACAGCCCGATTCTGATCATCGCTCCCCCCTCAATCCCCTCCGGCAATCATCTTGGACAGCGAATGATGGAGCGCAAAAAAAAAAAAAAAAAAAAAAAAAAAACGGAACTAAACATAGAGGAGCCGTGAACGCGAGGGTCATGCCGCACGCTGTGGGACCATGTGGACAGCAAGTCAGGACTTGATCCCCGATAACCTGCGTCATGGGAGGAGGAGGAAGCACGACATGGGAGGGCCACGACGCTTTGTCGTCCTCTGCATGACAGACGGTGCAGTCCTGCTGTAGTCACAGTTTCTGCTCAAACTGGATTTTTGTCCTTGCATGGCCTCGTTTCTTTGTCTTATTATTTAAAAATCCACATTTATCTCTCACGTCATCATAAAGAGGGCAGAAAAATAAGACATGTTCTTCCTCCTTCAAGGTATCTGTAGGAAAAGGACAATGACGGGCTATATCTCATGTTGTGTAAACCGATTTCTGTGGCAGTCGATTTCTGACACACCAACTCTATAACGAGCATAGGCAAAACTAAAATTGATAAAATAGTCGAAAGAAGACCTGGTTACGTGCCATTTTACTAAACTGTGTAGAAATATATATTTAACTGTGGTTATAAGTATTTCACCCACATCATGATCATCATGATCATCATCATCATCGTCGTCGCTATTTTGTTTCATAGTCATTCTCCGCTTCACTGTCCTTATGAAAACAGAAAGCGATTAATTTGTACTTCTTTTAAATTTTTTTTAGTTTTTGCTTTCTTTATATATTTTTTGTTTACTAGACACTTTTCTGCTTGAGATTGAGAGTTCCTACAATCCTGCCCAACCAGACGTCAACTCTTTTCTTTTCTCTGTCTCTCCAGATAAAGAAAGGGTCATCACGAGGACATCAGCATAATCTCAGAGGTTGTATGACTTCGTACAGATGAGTCCATAGGGACATGGGCACCCGTGCTGTCAGCTCTGTGTATCCAGGGGTCGAAACGCGGCCATGAAAGGTGCCGGCATGTTCCAGCCTTCTCAAGTTCTTGCTGATGTCAGGTCAGCTCCTGTAATTTTTGTGTAGAATTCGCTCTCCCTTCCCCTTGTCCTGCTGCTTCTCACCGGTTCGCTGCACGTTGTTGTGGCCTCTTGCGTGCCTCTGCGTCACAACAGCAGGATCTACAGAGTTGCCGTCCATGACACCCGAGTGTGCTCACACTCTGCATTCTTTTCTTACATGCCGCTCCGCTCTGCGCATTCCACAAAGAAGGTTACAGCATTCTCCTCCCCCTCCCCCTTGTCTTAGACTTCTGCCTCAACTGTTTCTGTTTTTTCGCATGCGAGTTATCCTCCCTCACCTTTACGAGCGCCATCAACCGCGATGTTTTTACAACAGGGTTGAAGATGTGATGGAGATGGCCATGATATTGTTATGCACACGTGTGTGTGTGTCCTTCCTGAGTTTTACGTTTTCGCCTGTCGCACAAACCAGTCTTGCTAAGTTATCACCGGGTTATAAAGCTACACTTTTTCTTTCTTACTTAATTTCTTTCT
Organism: Marisa cornuarietis; assembly: GCA_004794655.1. Lineage (NCBI taxonomy): Eukaryota > Metazoa > Mollusca > Gastropoda > Architaenioglossa > Ampullariidae > Marisa > Marisa cornuarietis. The sequence continues at coordinate 3,152,667 of SMMW01000040.1, forward strand.
TTCCTTTTTTTTTTTTTTTGACTCTCTGTCAGTCTGTCTCTCTTTGCTTCATTTGTATCTTCCTATTTTCCCTTCTTTTCTGATCCATTAAAATCTTTCCCTTTTTTTTTTTTTTAGAGTTGATATTCCCAGCCCCATTTTGAGACTAAAAAGAAAACTTCCCTCTGTTATGCATATCTTCTGCTGGTTATGTACAAATATATCCCGCATTGATGAGACGCGTTCCGAGAGAACGACTTATAAAGTTACCCATGAGCGAGACACGAGGCACGAAACCCGTTCCCTATGTCGCACATGGCGGGCGAGAAAACGTAAGCATTGCGAGGAACTCAGTGGCACGGTGTTCGCGAGCGCTCCGCTACACCCGTTCAGCTCTTCCTGCGGCGCGATTTTTTGCGCACCGTCAAAGCTCACGGGACGAACGGGGCAAAGTTTTTCCCCGCCAGCCGGCGCGAACTGCTTTCGAAGTCGAACGCACCAGCTACAATAAGATGTGCATGCGCAGAGGAGACCGGAAGTCTTGCCCAGCGAGCAGCGGAAAGAACCTGCTAGCTAACGTAGCTGGAACAGCAGCTTCAAGAGGCTGCTTACTAAGGTAACTGAGATAGAAACCTCGGACAAAAGCTTTGTGTCGTGTTTATGTAGGTACTTCGGGGTCAAGTAACATTTTGCATGTTTGAAGATAAAATTAGACTGTTGCATAATCTACTTTGAAAATAATTGACCACACTCAATTGCTATGATTGAGCTCTCACATACAACCATCATCAGTGTCCCGTCTTTTTTTCATTCATTCTTTTTTTTTTTTTTTTGAAGGGGGAATGGGTAGCAGAGGGACGCACGGAAGTTTGTTGTTTATAGCAATGCATTTTGACTTTCATGATGATAAACTTTTATTTGATTAAATGCTTGACAAGTCCTTCAACAAATTTTCTGTCATCTTTACAGTTTGGGCCCCCGTAAATTACTGCCTTTGTTCCCAATGATACCATTTCAATTTACCGTTGTAGGCGAGTGACATAGTCTCAAGTACTCGGGGTTTTGTTTCTTGGTCGTCACCTATCACTTCTCCTCGATTAATAGTTCTCTAAGGCTTCAGTTTCACGAAGATGCCTCACAGGTCTGAAGTTGCATGCCGGTCAAGCCCGATTATCCCTTTGCTGCGTATCATAAAGCTTGTGCCCGCCATAAGGGCATGACAACTAGGGCTCTTAGAGCCTATCTTGACCATGACGGGCGCACACCTCGCATGTATGCAAGACACAGGTTCTCGGTCTTGACCGGCTTGTAAGCGATTTACAGGACTAACATAGATTAACACCTAGCCGCCCTCCCTTTTCTACCTCCACCTCGACAGGCCCACACTTATCCTTCCCCACAGGTGAACAATAACCGACGGAAAGACTGCAATGGCGTCGACCCTCCGGTTACTGGGAGCAAGCACACCTGCAGAATACGGATGATGTTCTTACATTGAGTCCGACTCACCTGCGCAAACGAGATGGATAAGACGGGTACCTCTCCATTATGTTCACATTGCTTTAGCAGCGGGAGGTCACTCGGAATTGAAGAGAGTTGGTTATCACTCGTAGGTGAAAAAAAAAAAAAGCAAAGGGAAGGAAGCACGTGGGGGAGGGGACCTTCAATTACATCTGTACAAGCAGCGACATCTAGCGAGCCGGAGTGTAATGACTAGCATAGCTAATATAACCCTTTGAAGCGAAAACTGAGTGAGACCTTATGTCTAGCCAGGTGTGTGAGAGCCCTGCAGTGATTTTTAAGTTAGGTTTCAGGGGTTTCTTTCTTTTTCTGTCACTTGCTGACGGTTTTGAGCAGTAAGTAAATGCAAAGACTGCACATATGTGCTTGTGAGTGAGAGATTCTGGGTGTTTAGTGTGTGTCGGTCTGTGTGCGTGTGTATGTACGCGTGTGCATAGTAATTCATGTTCACCCGTGTTCTATGGTTTGCGAGGGGACAGAAGCCGGGTGTACAGATGATCTAGCTGCATGCTAGCCCTACCTGTCGGCTAAAGTCCTTACGCAATGTTAGCAGTTTAGCTATCAGAGCTCGTCTGTGCATTCGGCTCCTGCTCTGCACGCATGTGGTGTGCTCTCGTGCGCGCGCGTGAGTACTAGAGTGACTGCTTGCACGCGCATCTTTCCACTGCATAAACTACGGAGGCAGCCCAAGCGAACGAAGTCCAGATGTCAACGGTCCATTTCAATGTAAGAGACGGCGGAGTCCCCTTCCCCCCCCCCAACACCTCTTGTCCCTCCTTCGCGCAGTGCGCTTGCAAAATATTCCCGAGCGACCCGCCAAGAATGCGACGATGTAAATCTCAACGGTGGACCCCAAGACAGTTATACCTCGCAGACTGTTAAAGTTCCGTAGCCTTGAAGGCAAAGCTCGAGTGGCGATCCCGGTGTCGAAACCGTTACTGTGTCACCATTATCCAATTTTATTCGGGCCAGCTGGTGTTTCACCTTTCCTCTCACGGGCTATGGTGGTGGTAATGCTTGGTGTACATGTGAGCCCGTCCATGTGAGTGAGTGAGTGAGTGAGTGAGTGAGTGAGTGAGTGAGTGAGTGAGTGAGTGAGCGAGTGAGTGAACAATGCGAGATGAAAGACCAGACGAGACTAACAAAGATAAGGCGATTCCACAAGTACTTACGAACTCTTTTTACAAACTGAAGAAAGACCGTGAAATAGCCGAATTAACCTGCATAATGCTAATGTCAGACAAAATTATCGTGTTAATTCCTGGGATGTAAGGATGTGGAAATGATGAGGTTAAACTCTAGGAAAACTGATCCATGAAGGTGTCTTTAACAGAGAATAACAGTCTGTTTACAGCGTAACAAGAACTTTCCGCTGTCGATATCCACTTTTCTTCTAGATGTTGACTGCCATACATTTAAATAAAAGTTTGCTTAAAAAATAATTGAAGAGATATGAAAAAAGTAATGAAGGATTTCCACAAACTTCTATGGGTTTAAAAGTAGTTCAGGGAGAGAGTGTGTGTGTGTGTGTGAGAGAGAAAGAGCTTCCGATGTCGATGGTTGTATATTATGGGGCGCCAAGAGAGGAATTTTCTCTATTTCTCTCTCTAGCTAGAGAATGTATTCTGTAACTACAGAATGAGTTCTGTAACTCGAAACATGGCCTCACGTTCTTGATATTCTCTGATTGGTTGATCTTTGATCTTCTTGTCACAGATGTAAATAAGCCAGCCTCGTTCGGTACAGACATCATCCTCTCGCTAGAGAAATCGTCTCTGTACCTAGAGAAAATTTCTCTGTACCTAGAGAAAGCTTTCTCTATCTACAGTGAGATTTCTCTAAGTACAGAAAGCTTTCTGTAGCTACAGAATGGAATTGTATATATAAAGATAATGAATTGGCTAGCAACTTCTAAGTATAATATAAATGAAATAATTTGGTTTCACCGAGTTTTTCGCTCTCTAACTAGAGAATGCATTCTGTAGTTACAGAATGCATTGCCTAGCTAGAGAGAGAAAGTAGAGAAAAGTCTACTTGGCGCCTCATAGTATATTATGTGTCCATGCTTCTGTGTGTGTGTGTGTGTGTGTATGAATCAGTGAGATTATGCATCTATGTGTTGACCGACATAGCTTGAGTGCAGAAAAAAAAGAGAGAAAAAGGTGAGTTAATTCTCTTGCCCGTGAGGACATGAACTGGTCGACTCGCCACGCACGCCACGTGACTCGTGTCGTCTCTCGTTAACGTTCTCGGAGACGCGCGCGAGGAATGACGCTGCCTGACGAGAAGCAAGGAGCGACACATTCGGCAAAGTATCATGGGAACGCACGTAAAACATGCGAAACATATTGTTCGCACTCAAAGATACGAGCTGAGATCAGGGGAAATTGGCGTGACGGGACAAAACTGACTTCTCCAGGTCGCTAGACGAATTACTTTCCCTCTGCACTGTGTGTTTCAATGTCTGCCTTTCTTTCTTTTTTTCTTTTCGTTCCTGTCTGCTTTATTTCTTCTTTAAATATTTTGAATTAGGCCAAGAAAAATAGTGTTGTGGGTTGAGAGGAAGGATACATTGCAATTGCTTGTTGTTGTTGTTGTGAATATAGAAGAGTATGATGATTGTGGTGTGTGTGTGTGTGTGTGTGTGTGTGTGTGTGTGTGTGTGTGTGTGTGAACGTGTAAATTAATGGATGAATGCTTGACCAGTTTTGGCAAAGGTTTTACAAGAGATCATATCAGAGTCTTTACATGAGGTCATAAATGTTTTTGCACGACATCATATGAACGTTTTTACAAGGACTTAAAGCGGGTATTTTTCACCAGGAGCCAATTCTCCCCCACCTACTTCTTTCGGTAATTTACCCAATGCATAAGAGGAATGAGTGCACTCAAGAGCCATTCGTGGCACTAACAGAGATAACCGGTTTACCCACACTGGAAAAGTTTACCTACTGGGTAAGCGTCCATCGAGACCAGAAGCCAAGTTATGAACTGTTACTAGAGGATTCATCAAACAATGATGGTGACGCTTGATCGTGTGTATTGGTTGGGGTGGGGGGATGAACGGTTGTAAACCTGACGTCATTTAGACTAGACGACTGCTAGGGATGGGGTGGGGGGCAAGGACCCACATGCACTAAATCGATTTAATTTACTGATTCACTTCAAAACAGCCACCCCCGAAATGTGACGAGGGGCGTCTTCCACTTGAGTGTAGAACAATCTGGAAAACATGTGTTACAGAGAATAGTTCCCTCCCGGCCTCCTGCCCTCTAGCGGCAGGGCCATAGCGAAGGCATCGTGCAGCGGAGGTCAGACGTGTGCTGAAGGAGTGTGGCGGTGCGAGAATAATCCCTGCTACGGATCGGAGACGCCGTGAGGGCCTCGACGAGGGGCTCTCGATGGAGGAATTAGTGATAATCTCTGTAATACACTCCCTACAGGCCCCGAAAAGTACACAGTGTGCGTCATGGCAAGGTGGTGGTGGTGGCGGTGGCGGAGGGTGGCGGGGTCACCCCCAGGGTTTTTGGGGTTAAGTGGGTTGTACTTGGGGGTACAATCTGCTGACTCATGTACTTAAGTCCTTGGTCGCGCTACATGAACGAGTGTCTCCAGTGTCTTCAGTGTCTTCAGTGTAAACGATTGAAAGAGTTTAGCAAAGCTTTTTAAATAATCATCATGTCAAAACTTTGCCAAACGTGGTCTTAAAAGTTGCCCATATTTGCCCGGTTAAGAAGGGGTTTTATGGAGACCCTTAATAATGTCCAGACTTAAACAAATAGGGACGTGACAGTAGTTGATGGACTATGCATTGATTCCTATTTTGTATTTACATGGCTTTCAGTTTTTAAAATTATGTGTTGAAGAAGTTGGCCACTAACACAAACGCACGCTCTTTCTGTTTTGCTCCTTCTGACTCTCCTGTTTCTCTCTTTCACACACACACACACACACACACACACACACACACACACACACACACACACACACACACACACACACACACGTGTACGTGTACGTGCGTGCACAAAATCTCATCCTTTACAAAGTTTTTTTCTTTGTAGTTTTATCCGTATGTATTATAATTTTTAGTTTGTTTCTGTCAGTCATATATTTTTGGATATAATTCTGTTAATGACTTTATAAATATCGTTACTTCGGTTTTTTTATTTCCCTCCTGTTTTTCTTCTGTATTTATCTGTGAACCGGCTCCCCATCGCTTCATGTTCATGTCAGACATGATCTGCTGTCTGTCTCTCTTTGTCTCCCATATAGGTTCTTGGTCTAACGCTTACGTCCATTATTCATGATCACAAGCCCTTGTTCGCTCCTCACCTTATACACTAAGTTTCATCTTCATACTTTGACTAGTTCTCGCAGACATACGAGTATGTAGGTTTTTGCTCTGCCGCAACTTGTTTAGAGAAACCTCCACCTGCGTGAAACACAATTTAAACAAGCAAGCAAGCCAGCAAATGCGCGAATTCCCTCTTTAGTAATGGAAAAACGTGTACATAACCATCATAGAAACACAAATATTATTAACATATCCAGATATTCAGCAAATGTTTGCCCACTTACAAAAGACAGAAGACCAGCACATTCGACCGCTGGTCCCAACCAAACTTATCTTCCCCCCATCAGGAGAGCACCCTCGTAGGACTGAAAATCTCGCTACATGGGCCTTGCTTGCGAGCGCCATCTGTCATGATCCAGGAACCATAGCTGACTGAAACAAAAAAAAAATTTGGCTACAGTCCGTACGCAAGTGACCTTTCCACACAGCACCTCCCCGCATCTCCTTCCAATCTGATTTATTTTTTTTGTGTCTTCGTGTTTAGACAGATAATAACTGTGATCCCGCTAATGCTTCGCTAAGACACCCACCTTTCGACTTGGGAGGTCGTGCCAGAGATTGGGGAAGGGTCGATGATCAATTAACAACGACAACATCTACGATTAAGGAGACGAGGGACGAGCAGTTGTCGTGCTGATCTTGCGTGACGTACTGACCTTGCGTGACGTGCGGCCCTCGGTCCGCTCCCCCGCTGCCTGCGCTGTACGTCACGCTAGACCCTGACGACCCTGCTCTCAAGTAAAAGAAAACAATGTTACATGCGTGTTCGTATTACGACTTTGCCAAGACATAAGAGTCGGCCATGTTGCCAGGCTGCGCAGTTGACGCCCCGCCTCACACAGGAAGATTGTTCGTCGTCACGCACGGGAAAGGTGGGAGAAAGACTTGGATTATTGACAGTTTGTTACCAACTTACATGCGGGGGTTATGGTCGTGAGGTAAACCCAGGAGCGAGCTTTTCCTACAGTGTTCAGCATTGCACAGTTCAGGCACCGTCACCGAGTTCTCCTTTTCTCAGGTTCTCTTAATCGACCGAAAAAAACTATTCCTTTTCTTGCCATCGCCAGTTACCATTTTCTCAAATGACGGGGTCGCAGATTTCCAAGATATTTGTTCACAATCTGCGACAAAAATTAGGCCACGCAGCACTATAGGCGGAACTGCAGTCTTAAAATATTATCGTATACCCCATTTTAACGAGGGGCATGGGTTCTCGTTAAAACAAGATCTGGTTTATCATTTCAGCAGGGGCCTCTTGGACAGTTATAGTAGCGAAATACGATCCGACACCATGTCATCGAACGCAACATTACAATTATTACCGTAGTAAAATAGGATCCCACATACCTTTGTCAACCAGGAGCACGGGCACAAAAACGGCAGTAAAATATTTCTAGGATCCCAGATAGCGGTACTCCAGACGGCGATGGGTGCGAAAATGGGAAGATCATAAAATATGTCCTTGTCAATGCAGGAAAAAAGACCCCGTGATGAATACAGTCCGTACCTCCGTTCACATTTCCTTCCTTTTATTTGCACTCAAAAACGCAAGTAAAGATACACGAAAGTAAAAGACGCAAGCACCCACGCACGCAGTTAATAAAGATACACGCATGCGGGAACATACCACACACGAACACTCTCTGTTTCTCTCACATCCTTCTCCGGCTCCCAAGCCGCATTACAAAAATTTGGCGTCCTATTTCAACCAATCTGCAAGTCCCAATTTTTCAACCAACCCCCATCGTTGACTTTTAATCTGTAGCGCTTCGTTGTTGACAAATGTCTGCGCTGGATGCTCACAAAACATTTTCCTGTCTCAGAAGGACTTCCCAGCCCCATCTTCTTGTCCTAAAGGATGGGGAGGAAAAGTGTTTATAGTAAAACTTTAAAAACAGAAAAGCAAAGCAAAAAGAGGGGGAGGAGGAATGGTTCATGAGTTTTCAGGGATGAGGGCTGCACGCCAGATTTCTGCCGAAGTCAGCAGTCTATTTAACTTTTGTTTGTGTGGTGGTGACTGCCATCACTTCTGCACCTCCTCAACAGCTCGCAGGTACAGCATTCTCCCCCCAGCCCCCACAACCGTCACAAAGCTTAGCAATAACTGGATCAGTCAATCACTCAGGACTAAAAGAGCAGAAGAAAAAAGTATTACGAGATTCACTACCCTTCGAAAGTGATCCATGCCGAAAAGAAAAGCATACTCCTCGTCCCACCCTCAAGAACAGCAGGACAGCAGAGGTGAAAGAGTCCTGCTAAATTATAAAGGTGTATTTTTTAACGCTGTTGGATCCATTACAGAAATTTGTCAACAGCGAAGCACTTCAACGTAAAAAAAAGCACTTGTCTTTCCTTTCCTTGTCCTCGAAACCGTTGAAGGCACTTAAGGTACAAGAGAATTTATAACACTAACTCTAATTTGAAGGGAGAAGACAAGGGCTTGCAGTATCATGGACAGATAGAAACCCCCTGAGGTGCCGAGCATAGTTATGAAACGATGTCGACAGTGCGCAGTATGTTGTTTTACCCAGAGTATTTTTACACTGTTTCATATTTACAGGTTAATGCAACATTGAGATATGGTGGGAGTACATGGGTTGCGATCTAGAGCCGTTTCATAACTACAGTCCAGCATTTGGGCAGGAGAGAGTCTAGATACCCCCATCATAACGAGATACAATTCTGTTCCCCTTGATTTTCCCATGCTTCTGGACAAAGACTTGCCCTCTCTTCGTTCCTACAACACCAAGGAGCTAATCTCTGAGGGAGTATGTTTCCGATCACTTCTTCTGCTTCGTCAGTACCTACCTATTGTGCAATGTATGGCAGGCCAACACGCACCTTCACGATTTTTAACATTTTTTTTTTATCGAGAGATTCTACTAAGTTTTGTCCTGTTCGGTAATGTCTTGCCAGTTTGGGCAATGGGGATGCACGTAAGCTTCCAGACGCTCGCAAAACACACGCGGAAGGTTTCTAGGTGCAGAATGTAACTCGGCGGGGACGCCAGTGATCTTTTACATTAATGGAGCGGTGATGTCGGGACAGAGCTACACCCTGGATACTATTTCTCTCTCTTCCTCTCAGGAAAGAAAAAGATGACATACAGAACCAGAAAAAAGAGTATTCTAACTTAAGGCTAAGCCAGTCGACCCTTGATTACAGCTCACAGGTACAATTTTTGGGTGAATTTTTTTTCAGAACGATCCAACTGGCCCCCCTTCCCACCAATATATAGACAAAATACCTCTAATCTGTCAAAAAGGAATAGACCTAATAAAAGTGGTTACTGAAAACAATTGAAAGTCTCTTCTTTCAAACCAATGTGTTGTTTGTTATATGTAACGCTACTTCTAGTTCATTTGCAGACCACAGAACACCACAAGAAAGCAAAAACAAAGATTACAGCACCACACCCTCACATCATACTGCCAGCAATACCTGGGACACCTCCACAAACCACATACAGACATATTCGTCAAATTTGGCAAAGAAAAACACTCAAACCAAATCTCTTGTGATACAAGGCTCAAATTAAACGCTAGTCACCCCTAAAAAAAGCTGTTTCCACGTATATACGAAGGGATGATATGACCCCCAAAACACACATGATTGGACTGAGAATGTACTGTCATAACAACATGTCCGCCCTACACTCGGTGTATTTTTCTGTCTTCACTGCCGATCTGACTGCTATACAGACAACTCTTCAGGAACATAGCAAAACATACTAACACGGCATACCAACAGTACCTTGTAATGTCAGACTCACTGTCAGCACTTCAGGCCCTAAAAAGTCAATCATCTAACGAAATAAAGTAAATAAGACACTGCTTCTCATAAACAAGTTTAACAAAGAACGTTAAGTTTTTCGGGGTTCCCTCCCATGGTGAAATAAAAGGTAATGACGAGGCTGACCAGCTAGCAAGACTGGCAATAAAACAAAATACCAAACCTAAAGTCCCCGACCTCAATACTTCTTTTTCACGAGCAGGGAGCAAAATAGTTATCAAGCCAACAACAACAACAACAAAAACAACAAAAATCTCTGTCAAGAGAAAGTAAAGGAACTTGGAAACTAACAAAGCAAAATAGTTATCAAGCCAGCAACAACAACAACAAAAATCTGTGTAAAGAGAAAGTAAAGAAACTTGGAAACTAATAAAATACCAACCTAGCAATATCTGTTTTTCTATAAATCACATTTATATCCTCAATCCAAAATAGCTAGAATGAGACTTCATGGAGCATGCCTTACTATGTATAAATATCATCTTTTACGTGCACGTGGAGACAAGACAGCCCCCTACATGTGCTGGTAGAGTATAATGAAAAAAACAAGAAAAGGAAGAATTCCGATCTTAAATAAATATAAATTTATTTTAAGAATAACATCTGCCAACCCACCAAAAGAACTATGGCGTAAAGTACTGTCATTAGTAGTGAAGATGGTGGCAAATCTTCCCAATCAGGATCAGCCGCATCAGACATCTCGTCTCTATTGGCTTCACCAGCTTATGTTGGCATTTGTGTTGTCAAGGCTCGACTACCGTAGCTCTCTGTTCATACATCTTCCTGGTCCACTGCTTGACAAGCTCCAGAGAGCTCAGAATAGTGCTGCCCGCATGGTATTCCGTAAGCAGAAGGCCGACCATGCCACACCTCTTCATCGCGATCTCCACTGGCTGCCAGTTCGGGTTCGAATTCATGCTCGCCATGCTTTGCTATCGTGTTGTTCAAGGCCTTGCCCCGGTCTGTCTGTCTGTCTGAACTTGTGTTGCCATACCAGCCACGCAGGTCAGTTCGCTCGGCCCACGTCTGTTTTCTCTCTATTCCACGTATCACACTGGAGACCTTCGGGCGTGCTCTTCCTCCTTCTCCGGCCCCAGTATTTGTAATGGTCTGCCTCCATCTCTCCGCACAGCGGAGTCGGTATATGCCTTCCAATCTGTACTTAATGCATCTCTTTCGGAAATACCTACTATAACTCGTCCTTTCTGTTGTCCTTTCTTCCCCCACACACTCCTATCTCTGCGTTCCTTCATGTATTGTTCGTTTATGTCTGTTGTGCTTGTTTGTACGTCACGTCTACATCACACGGCCTCTTTCCCCACTGCCCCCTGCTCTCTTGTAAAGCACATCGAGGTCGCCTCCGTGTGGGAAAACGCGCTATACAAATCCTATTATTGGTTATTATTAGTATTATCCCATTTATGTAAACAAACAGGTGAAAAGTAATACTACATTGTATACCCCATTTAAAAGAAAAACTTAAATAAAAAAATTAAAAGAGATATTAATGCATCGGAATAAACGAAAAAATGCATCTAGACAGCAGCTAACTTAATCATTAACTTAAAAAAAACAGTAAAATGTGGCTTCTTTCAACGTCCTTTAAATAATAAAAACAAGTGTAACTCTAGTGTTGAAGTAGGATAAAAAAAAAGTAAAATATAAAAACTTAAACAAAACAGATAGATAAATGAAAATAAAAAATAAAAACAAAATCCTTGGCTACAAAACAGCAAGAGGGCAGATAGGGATCCGGCGACTGGCACCGAGCGCCATCGTGGATTTTATTCACGCGCGGCTCTTCCGGATTTCCAAAACGAGGCTTTGTGGGCCTCATGGTTACGAGGAAGAATAGCTGAGAGTTCCGCAAAGAAAAATCCGATCACTGCTATGTACCGTTCTGTGTATATGATGACAGGTATGATATGGCGGCCAGACTGTCGCTTCCTTCCTTTGCAAATAATAAAAATCTTCGATAGCTTTGAATTTGATTTTTAAAAAAATGGGGAGATGAAGAATTAAGCTTTCAATGTAGGGGACGGGCCTTTGTCAGGCCTATTTTGCTTTTGAAACTGTTTCAGCTTAAGAATAACTAAAATGACTAGACATACACATACAGCTGGCCATCTCTACAAGAATTGGTTTAGATCAAGTTAAAATTATTTAATAAAGGCATAATGTGCTTGAAACATACAATGATGTAGACCTATGTGTGTCATTCTTTGTTAAAATTTAAAACCTTTGCCTTTTTCATGTATGAATAAATTTTCAAATCAAAGTGCAGATTCTTGATGTAAACGTTTTTAAGCTTATTTGCAGTACAGAAGTGTTGCCGTATACAAAAGCCTGTTGAAGAATAACCCCTGCGGTACTGTCATGTTTACTAGTTCTCTTTACACCTGATCCTCGGGGATAAGCTCTTGCAGATAAGGAATTTACAATTATTTTATGAAATTCTCTCACTACAGCGTTGTACAATTTTGTTTTTCATGAGGACTTATAGCATCACACTTGACTTTGTGGACTGGTGGAGTCATTGCAGAAGACTACAGCCTAGTTTTGTGGGTTATCATTATTATTAAAAAAAAATCAAGTATTAGTCTAGTGATTGTTTTAAAGGTCAACCCGATTGCTGAGCAAAAATCGCTGGAAACAGAGCACAAAGTATCACAAAAACATGTTCCGGTGGTCTTTAATGACAGAAATAGCACCCTTTGCACCAGCATAAGTCGAAGAGAAAAGATGCAATCCTTGGTAAAAGAAAACTGACCAGGACACACTGTGCTGTTGCTGAATGTTCTCTTCGACACTCAGAGGGAGTTAGTTTGTACTCATGAAGGAAATCCTAAAGATAATGGCAGCAAACGCCAGTGGATTAACTTTGTTCAAATGTGCTATGCTGTCATTATATTTTTAATGGTAAAATAATTATTATCAGCAATCATTTGTAACTATTGTTGCCCATTAAATTTTGATCTGATTGACTTACCAGTCTGTTGAATGAATTAAGTTTGGACCATTTAATTATTTTGTAACTTCATTTGAAGCTTCTAAATAAAGTTCCAATCTGTAGGGATTTATTCCAAATTCAGCTGTTTCATTTTTTGGGCGAAAAAATTGCTTCATGAAAACGACAACCTGATTGATGTTTCTTCATTTCACTCGAAGACATGCAAATTCTTTGCTACAAATATTTTGATCACGTGAGAGAACTCTTCAGTATAGGAGAGTAATTTTTCCCGCCTTCCTAGTTGCAGGTGAGAATGCCGATGTTTGAAGGCCTATATCTTTAAAATTAAGGATCATTAAGTACTCATATTTTGGGAATTAGTATTTTCAAACGAACGTAACCCGATCATAAAGAAATAATGTTGCAATCGGGTTGACCTTTAAGTCTTAGTATTTTTACTACTTTCGTTTGGTAAAATGTGGGAACGGGAAGGAAATTTCAAATCCAATATTACAGAGCTTTTGATATATATATATATATATATATATATATATATATCAGTTTCAATATAATTCGGTAGGCACGTCATCGGCACACTTAGCCTTGTTCTGGTTTTAAGATGGCTCTTGTGGTGAAAAAGGTCCATTGCAGACTTTACAGGTCTTCTGGATCCAGCAGATGGAAGAGGGCGTCACCTACAGTAACCGACACCTGAAGCATAACAGAACAGTAAATCTCTCTCCCCGTCCCCCTCCTAAAATCTCACACCCCCACTCACCACTTTCATCCCCCCACCCCAGCGCGCGCGCGCACACACACACACAGTGTGAAATCTCCTTAATGTTGAAGCACCCTTCTTCCTACAGCCAAAGTTTACAACAACAATGACACATTATTGTCCAAGGTGTGAGCTATATATATTATATAAAAGTAAAATTTCTTACATGCAGTTACAAAAAAATAGCCAAGCACAGTCCATTATTCTATAGAATTCTCTTACAGCCCCATTTAGTTCAGTCACATCAGATCACTCGTGACCTTTATCACGCGGTAGTTTTAGGTTTTCTTTCCCTTCAAAGACAAGAAGAAATTTCCCTTTCCAGCACACCCCACCCCTTACAGATAGGGTACGGATAGGCTTTCTTTCGTCTCGAGTACTCTCGTGGGAAGGGGTGGAGATGTGTAGCAGAGCTTGGAACATGCACTTTTTGTGATGCGGGTTTCCAGCCGAGTCTAGTGGCATCCCTGCCTTGGCCCTGGCGGGTAGGGTGCGGAATCTGGGTAATCTGTACCAGTAGTGTGAAAAGATACAAGCATTGGTAACGAGTATCAGGTGGGGCCAGCAAGCTGACATCCTGGACAGACGGAAACATATGTGGCATATATTTTTTTTAAAGTGAGGATGGTGTGGAACGAAGAAACTGAAGCTTTCGGATTTCAAGGTCTAAATTTAAAACTTTGGACCGTTAAAAAAATAAACAGGGTATAACTGGTAACAAGGCATGCGTGCAATACATGTTATAGGGGTGGAAGGGGGAAAAGGAGATGAAATAAGAGAGGACAGAGGAAGGTGGGATAAGGAAAGAAAAAGATGCTTGAGAGGTAGGCAGATGTCTGGCCCCATATGCGTCTGTCTGGATGGTTGGCTGGCTGGCTGGCTCGTAAAAACATAAGCAGCAACATCCCACGGGTAGCAGGTATTTCGTCACGATCTTTGCTATCGTCGATGTCGCCCTACAGATGAAATCAGTTTCGCCCGGGGATCATGATTTTTACCGTACGGTGTCAGGGTGGTGCTGTCGGTGAAGGTGAAAGTATTCGGTTTGTAATGATGATGATGAGAAGGAAGAGGAAGAGGAGGAGGAGGAGGAGGAGGAGGAGGAGGACGACGACGACGACAACAACAACGAAGACGATGTAGATTATGAGTGTGTGAGTGTATCTGTTTGAGAGAAAGAGAGAGATAGATTTTGTGTTTTAGGCAAGCCTTCTCACCCCCCTCCCCTACCAACAAGACTGGAAATCGTAATATTGCAGAAAATAACAAAGTTTTTGTATGTATCAGCTTTCGCTTTTTCGTATTTACATACATTTACAGGTGTTGGGTTTTCTTTCTTGTGATGAGAATGTACAACACAGCTCTCCTCGTCACTCACTCGCTCACTCACAACCCAACCCCCCCCCCCCACACACACACACACACACCAGCCGCTGATCAGCCTGTCGTCACATTCCATGTCTCACTCCAGCGGTTCCTTTTCAAAGACACGTCAGAAGCTTCGTTTCGCTTGACATGATTCACAAAGCAGACAGCACCGTTATAATCAACGCACCCATCATACTTCGTCGGCGGTATTTCATTTAGTTCTCCGTTCGTCGGGTTTTCCATAGAGGTTCAACAAAAGCTGCTTTGACCCATCCTGACTTCGCAATAAGAATGAGTTACAATGGAATACTAACATTATACCTGCGGCTGCGCCATTGAGTAAACGTTCTTATTAACAGAAAAAATCTTTGACCAAGTGTGACAAACTTGTGCGTCACTGCAGACTGTTGGGCTGGGGCGACTGTTTAGTACGTTGGAACTTTGGTCAACAAACTTTTTGTCAAAACATTCGCAATACAGTGTGACTTCGGGATACTCAAAAGTTTGACGCTTCGGTACTTTGCCCCTTTTAGAACGGCCGTTACTCACTCTTTGTTTGTTTGTTTGATTGATTGATTCTTTCTTTCTTTCTTTCTTTCTTTCTTTCTTTCTTTCTTTCTTTCTTTCTTTCTTTCTTTCTTTCTTTCATTTTGTGTGTGACACCTGTTTACAAAGCCGACTTCTTTGATTTAATAGAGCCTTAGTTGGTCACGGTGTTTTACAACAATTTCCCCTTCCCTCCTTCTGTTTGCTGTTGACACAAAATATAACAAGAGGAGTTATAAACAAGTACCTTATGAAAGCCTGGCAATCATAACCAACCACACAAGAAAGACCGTAGATGTGAGTGTCATACTATAACTGAAGACTCCCCAAAAGAGCAGACCTCACTCTCTCTCTCTCTTCACACACACACACACACACACACACACACACACACACACACACACACACACACACACACACACACACACACACGCACACAGAGTTTGATGTAGCACTCTCTACACGTGCACAGTTTGATGTACTGAGCCAGTCTGCTTTTAGTTTTCGCACTCGAAGCAGCTTTCGTCAACAAACGTAATTTTCAGGCTGTACAAAAACGCACTGGGCGCACACCCTTACAAATTTTACCTTGTAGCGAGTAGTGTTCACGCTCTAAAAAAAAAGGAAAGAAAGAATGAAAGAAAGAAGAAAAGGAAACAAAAGAGCTTTGAAAAGAGTTCCCTGCAAATCGCATTGATTCCTCCCCTCCTCACTCCTTTTGCCAGTCATCATGCTGCGAAGGAAGAACGAGTGAAGCTGCCTTCACACAGTCCGTGTATGATACATGTGATCAAGAACTAGTGTAAACATCTGCTATAAAAATCGTAAAATGCCATAAAAACTAATTTTTTCCTCTAATGGAGATGTAGATCATCCCCCACCACGACCCGCGGTCGTTGCAGCTGGTCTGGCTGTAGCCCCTAACGACAGAGTGTGAGAGGCTAACTTTAACTGAATTTAACTTTTTAAAATTTGTTTTTTGTTTTTGTTTTTGTTTTTTGTTAAATCTTTCCCTGATGTGTATTTTTAAATAGTCTGTCCGACAGGACTTTGTTTCCAACAAAATTAAAATAAAAAAAAAATCGCGACTCTTCAATTGATGTATGTTTGCACCAGCATGTGGATGATATGTTTGACTCAAGTAAAAAAATAAAAAATAAATAAAGCGTCGTGACAGCATGCAGAATGCAGCATGTGTACTAAAATATACTTTTTCTTCTGTGATATCTTAGTGTTTACAACTAAGATCCTTACAATAAAAGGTAATATAATATTAGTGATGACACCGAAACCGACATAAAAAAATGAAGAGAAAATTACCTCTTAAAGATTACCCCAGGTCATTTAAATAAAAGAAAACCATCTTGTAACCCCCATGCGAAGCAGTTTCTGTGTGTGTGTGTGTGTGTGTGTGTGTGTGTGTGTGTGTGTGTGTGTGTGTGTGTGTGTGTGTGTGTGTGTTCCAGATCTACGGTAGTCTGACTTTCGACTTTGTGAAAGTAATATATCTCCAGCATAAACAAATTCTTTGATTTCTGTATTTTGATCATTACGAGAGATATTCAGCACTTTATTATAAAATAGGCTTTGATTTACATGATTTTGACCACGTGTAGGCTAATATAAGTGTTCTGAACACGTTTATGGTAGTCGAGACTAAGGTGTGATCTCGAAGGTAGATGTAATAAGTGTCTGTTTGGCTGACAGTAATTGTTTTTAACTTATCGAGTTTATCGGGATGTAACCGCCCTCCATATATATATATATACTATGTTATTGACTTGTGTACACGTACAGGTGTGCACATAAATCACCTCCAGCATATCCCGACGCAGGCACTTCCTACTGAGGAAAAGGTAATGCGAATGAGGACAGAGAAAGAGGGAGGGGGTGCAGATGATGACACAGACAGACAGACAGACAGACAGACAGACAGATGGAAAGACAGGGGCGAAAGAGAGAGAGAGAGAATGAGAGAAGGAGAGTCTAAGACGTGTGCAAGAGAACTAGTGAAAGGCGAGTTAATTTGTGTAACTGTCCCATTTCCCCTTCCCAACCCATCCCCCCGACCTGCGCGCGTGCCTGCGCGTTTACATTTGCAATGAAGCGCCGTGGAAGAGCAGAAGGGGTTGTGGGGGTGGGGCTGTGGGAATGAGAGTTCACGATACTGTGCACCATATTGTGCAAGCACAGCACATCGTCGTGCACGCGTGCACTCGTGGCTGCTTTTCTACCCCTTCTCCTCCTCAACCCTCTTTTTTGTTTTTCTTTTTGGTCGCGCGTGCGCCACAGTGTCATGTCCCTGCTGGTCTCTCATCGCACATTTCGCACGCGCCTGCGTCGAACTGCAGCTGCAGCGCGCGTCACAGCCCTCCACCAGACCGCACGTTGCATGCAGCACTTGGGGTGCATCGCTTACATCTGCCGCGTGTTTCACCTCGTCCTGATCACTTCCTCGGTTTCTCTTTGCTTTCTCTTTTATGCCAGGGAGGGACAGCTGAGTAGTGAATACAGGTACACATACAATTAATTTCTTTCTTTCCTCAACGCTGTGCTGACATCACGTTGGTACACTGGTTATGTATCCCTTTTCGAAGTCGTCGTCGGTCACAGTGATTACGCATGTCAATTTACTCTGTGCTCACGTGAGTGTGCTCAAACGTCACAATATCATAAAAGTTGAAATGGAGATTATAAGATACAAGACAGAAAAGCGTTACCGTTTCTTTCTTTCTAGTTTTCTTTTCTCAATGGACAAAAATCTGAAGCTAGCGGAGAGTTGGCGGAGAAATTGTTACTCCTGGCACACGTCAGCCTTAGAATGACCTCACGGTACGCGGTGGCTTAAAAAGAAACTAATCGTCAGAAAATAGGTATTCAGCAGAAGAATGGAATTAACATATTT
Organism: Marisa cornuarietis; assembly: GCA_004794655.1. Lineage (NCBI taxonomy): Eukaryota > Metazoa > Mollusca > Gastropoda > Architaenioglossa > Ampullariidae > Marisa > Marisa cornuarietis. The sequence goes on from SMMW01000040.1 coordinate 3,170,863, forward strand.
CCAAAGTAAAGTGTATAAAATAGCGGTGGGAGGTGGAAGGCGGGAGGAGGGGACGAAACATGACGATACTTGCAGAAGGCGTCAGTGTGTGGTGCTGGGGGGAGGGTATTAGGACATGCAGCTCTTGTGTATTTCGAAACTCCTCTCCCTACTTCCGTTAGCCTTCTTGGCCCAGAAATTTCTTATCCGCTGCAGCTCTTTCTTTCTCTCTCTTCGTGCGGTCGGGTGGAGCAGGGAACAGTCACTGCGGATCCGTGGCGTGAAACGTGCAGCTTGCTTGTTGCCAGTTGCGCCCCTTGGCCCGAGCTCTTCGTCGTCAGCCGTCAACGCACGAAGCCATGTTGCGGGCAAAACGTCCTCTTGAGAGACCTACACCTTCAACCTTTCCTCCTCCACCCAACCTACTACAATTCATCCCCTCCCTGCCCTATTTCCACCATCTCCTAAACACTAAAATTCAATAAAATGTCCCGGTTTAGCACATTTCTTTGAACTCTGACCCGAGGGAAATTTATGTTCCCAAGCTAGCCCTCTCTAAACAGCTGGTACAAGAAAACGTCTGCAGTGTCCACTTATCCCAGAACGAGAAGAAAAAAAAGGAGAGACAAAGAAAGATGGGCTTACTGGCTACCTCTTTGTCTAACCACACTGCCCATCAACCTTGTCCAACCACATTGTATAACCACCCTGAGCAGGGGGGACTTTTCGCGTGTGTGTGGCTATATAGTCAATGTGTCTGTGGACTCACCAGCTGAGGGACCGGCAGTTCCCGCCTTGTGCAGCTCACTGTCAACCTAATTAGTGGGCTACGACTATGACGTAATGGCATAATTCTCCTGCGTGTTATCACAGTGATCGCCCCTGTACACACTGCAAGGAGAAAAGAAATAAAAGCCGCACCTTTTCAACTCGTTTCAGTTTCACATGGTTTGGAGGAGCTCCATGTTCTTACGATTCCGCCCACTGCAGTGCTGACAAGAAAGTGTTTGATCACTACACCACAAGACCGTTATTAACTTTACGCTCTTCTTTTTTTTTTTTGCTTCGAATTTCCTATCCCTGATCAATCGTATAGTTTTTTGTTTTACTTTTTGTTTTGAAAGTAAAGAGGATCAATTTCGTCAGGTAACACTTAAGCTGTCGAATACACACTACAGGTTTCTACTGAAATTTATTTGCCCTCCCGTGGAAGCTTGTTCTGCACGGCGGTTTTTCCTGCCCCCTCCCCCCTAATTTCTTCGTCTGGACTCAGAAGGGCGAACTACCTGCGCGTTACCAAATCTCCTCCTTTGTCTCTCTCTCCCCACCTCCTCCTCCCCTCCACCCTCCATTCCTGCCACCATCCTCCTCTACCACCACCTCACAATAGCCCCGCCCCTTTACTGGGCGTGGCTGATGACGTAAGAGGAGGACCCCGCCTGAGAGGCGGAGCCAGGAGTGACCAGCGTCCCACGCTATCGACTGGACCTCCGACGCCACGAGAGAGGCGGGGGGAAAGTGGGCGGAGCCCTGGGCGCTGGGCGCGCGAGCTGCGTGACACACGCGAACGACCGCCCGCGCGCTGGCTGCCGCTGTCAGAGCCTTAGCTCACGTCAAGGGTTTTCACAGCGTAGTAGCACGCGCTGGGTTGCAGTGTGTGTAGTGACTCCGCGAGGTGTGGTTTGACGAGGATTTTTTTTTCCTCTTCTTCTTCTTCATCCGTCCAGTTTGCAGTGGTGTGTCGTGCTGTTGTGTATATTTGCTTTCTTGTCGGCCACCACTTTTGCCAACTACAACCGCACGTCGTCGCCTCAGCTAAGCCGACACCACTACACAGATGCATGTTACTATGAGTACTCACCTCCTGAAGAAACAGATCGTTATGAGCTCACGGCCGTTTTAACCCCAAGAACCAACTTTTGTCCGTCTACCTCCACGATTCAGTATTTGAAAGCCTTGACGAATCTTGCTACCAGGCAAAGAACACCTCTACGTTGGGAGTATTATAACCCTTGTTGTCGCCGCTGTTGGACATTGACTGCAAAACTTCGCCCCTCTCCCCTTTTACTCCCAACCACCCCCCCTGCCTGACAACGTGTATCCACTTCTTCACTTCTGTCTTCTCTCCCCTCACGCGTGATTCGGTACCCTGACTTGGATTTCTTGACCTAGGGTAGCCAACGTTATCTTCGTGTCTGTGATACGCAGCAAAGAGACCCCACCCCCAGCCACCCAGTCATTTGTGTCGTGCTAATGGATTGTCTTTTCTTTCATTCTCCTAGGACCCTGTAGTCAGGAGTGAAGAAAAGGCTTGTGTTGCAAGAGGAGAACTCTGAGCGCACGCTGTACGATCTAAAACATCCATCTACGCAGCTCTCCCACGTGTGACGTAGCCACACACCGCGCTGACACTTCGTTCTTCGAGCGGAACTTTCTCCGAAGCTTGCGTGTGTCTGTTGCCTCCATGCAAGAGTGAGGGGTTTCGTCGGGAATCGACTTGGCCTGCTTCCCTCCCACCGCGTGAAGCCACAGGGCACGTTCAGAGTCTTTCTCGCCCCTCTTACCACGCGCTAGCTTGTTGACCGCTGAATTTTATCAGCAGGAGCTGGTGAGATACCAATCGTCGCATCTGTTCTGAGCAAGCAGTTTGCCTTTAAACTGACGATTACCTTTCTGTGCCCCCACTTTTTTGTGTGTGTGCTTCGTCTTTCACCCGCCCCGTGGCTCACGCTGCAGTTGGCTCAGGTGAGACAAGCAGGAATCTACGGAAACTAACGTGGTGCGCAGGAATAGTCGTCACGGTCCATTGAACAATCACTACAGTCCTACCTTTGTCTTTCCTCGCGCGTGTGTGTTTGTGTGTGTGTGAGTGTGTCCTGTAGGGCGTCGCAGCGGACCGACCCACATCGCACGCACCTGCCCAGGGTACAGAACAGCAACGACAGTCAGCTAGACTCGAGACGGTAACTGCTGTAGTGATATCGGTTGATTATTTTTTTTTATCTGTGCGTTTGTTTCTCGCCAAACCGCAACCATTTCGGTCTTATACGCTTCGCCTGCTTCGGCAGTCATGGCCAGTACACCCACCACCCCGGCACTGGGCATCACCCAGAAGGATACCACGTTCACCAAAATCTTCGTTGGGGGACTGCCCTACCACACGACTGACCAGAGTCTGAGAGAATACTTCGACAAGTTCGGGGACATCGATGAGGCGGTGGTGATCACAGACAGGCAGACAGGAAAGAGCCGGGGATATGGATTTGTGAGTAGCCTCTTCACAGTCTCGTATGTGCGTAAAGAGTGAAAGAGTGAGTGAGAGGTAGAACATGATAACGATTGCGAGCATTAGGGGCCTATCGTGTGAAGGCACGTGCGTACACTGTCCTGTCACGATTGCCATATATTAGACTTATGTTACGTAAATGTATATGCCTTTTTTCAAAAAAGGGAGCAGGAGGTGTGTTGTCGGGGGAGTGGGGAATGATGAAGGTCGGTAGGTAAAGCAAGGCTAGCGTACGCAACACAAAGAGGGGGGGCCTCTCTTATCAGGCAACTCACGATGGCTAACCATCACATGCTCCCGACCGCATAAGTTTCAAGGACTCTTGTTCGTCATATCTATACACGAGTTTAGTCCTGAGCATCATTTTCGTTATCGAACGAGAGCTGTGTCCGTCGGTTTTCGTGTCGAGGCTTTTCCGAGCGCAGTCTCCACGCTGGCAAGAAAGAAATTCCGTCCCCCTTTCCCCACCCACCGCCTCCACCCGGGTGGGATAACGTGCTCGGCTATGGCTTCGCTGGCCTGTGTACGTCGATTCGGCTTTCACACGCGTGAACTGACAGTGGTCGCAGCAAGGTGCGCGTACACAAACAGTAGATTGAATATTAAAACCTTGCTAGAGACACGCGACAGTAGCTTGCGTAGCTGGAACAGAAATTACTGAAATTAAGCCCCCCCCCCCTCGTCCCTCTCCCTCGACCAGCCTTCGAGTCTGTAGAGATTTCTTTGCAAGTTTTGTTTTTAAATATACACACAGGTGAATCGTTATTCATTGGTCGTCGATCGACCGTACTGAGTCTTATCGCGTGCTGTAGAGACAGTAAATCGCGTTGTGTACATATATACACAAATCCTCCGCCCAACGTAGACTGTATGTATGTATAAGCTAAATCGTTCTGACCATAACCACAGATCAGAACAAAGGCAATGTCCGCATCCATACGCCTGGGCTCATTTGTGATGGAAGGCAGTAGTGGGTTTTTTTCTTTCTACAATATTTTTCTTCACCTTTTACATTTTTTTTTAAAACTACAAAACGTTTGTTCCTTTGCTATCATTTTCTGTAATCTTTTCTTATGTTTGAGGAGCACTCGGATCCGTCTTATCATCCCTCGAACTGAGATCTTTAACGATGGACGGGGTGCAGTTACCCCGGCTGCAACATTTTCGTGTACTTTTTACATCATCGGCGGTCTCGTAGTTCAAAGTCGGGCGGGTCCTGACGAAAGACTCCTCAGTGACAGACTTCATCAGCAATCCTCCCACCCACCCACTCGTCTCTCTCACACACATACCCACCGACCGCCGTCTTTCTGTACTTTCCTGTTGTTTTTCGGGTGCAGCCGAATTTATCGCTTTAATCAAAAGATACGTCAGTCTTGCAATAGAAGGGAAAAGCGGTTTAGTGTATTTTCGTTTCTAAACCTGACATAAGGGCCGTGCGATAAGCTACAGCGCGAACAGTTTTCGAAGAACGTTTTGTTCAAAGGAGAGAGAGGGGGGGAGGGGTGGCGGGTGTGTGAGGGGTCGGGTAGAGGTTGAACTGTATCTGTGCCAAAGTCGACCCCGTGAAACAAAGCAAAGTGAGAGATAGCGAGGAAGGCACGACGGGGCATGCCCATGCTGTGGTGTGAGGTTTCGCCAAGTTACTAGCAGCTTCGCGCAGCAGCTCAGACTCGGAGGAGTCAGCTTCGTCACCTCCGATACCTTGTTCTCCGATCTAAATCTCGCGAGAAAGACGGTGCCACCCCTCGACCCCTCCCCCTCCCCCTCCCCAACGCAACCCCTGTAAGTTGCAGCAAGCTTTTGAGAACGACGCCGGTACATCGGGGCAACGCATCTCTCTCTCTCGTCCAGTTCAGTTCTCACTATTCAGTTGTAACTCTTGTTCAGTTCTCGCTCTTGCTCAGATCTGTTCGCTTCTACCTCGAGTTTCGTTCTTACTGTTGTTCAGCTTAACTCTTGTTCTGTCTTTTGTTTAGGTCCGTTCACATTCGTTCTGTTCTTTCTCACATTTCTGCACTCGTGTACTCTCTCTCTCTCTCGCTGTCTCTCTCTCTCTCGCTGTCACACACACACACACACACAGGCTTTTTATTAAATCGTGAACCTTGCTACAAGAGAGGCTGTTTTCGATGTTTGTGTGTGTGTGTGTGAGAGAAGTGAACTAGACGAGAAGCTAATACGACCAGAACAGGGCAAGGAGAGGTAAAGGGGGCCGATGGTGGGGGAGAGGCGCATGTTGAGGAAGGGTGAAGTGAGCAAGAGCAGTACCATATGCCACCTCCTCTTTTCGTCCTCACGTGCGATCGGCGCCCTTTCAATTTACGTGCGTCTGAACCTCTTTGTGCGCCACAGTCCGCGGGCCTCCTGCAGGTAAGCCAGGCGTAAAGCGAGCGCATCACAGCCTCACCTCCGCCGCTTTGTTCTTCGTCGCACAAACGTGACTAGGGTCCAGCCCGGCAGATCTCGCGCACAACGTGAAAGCACGGGGATTGCAAAATGCTCGATCGCCCTAGTTGCGTTGTTTCCTCGTTTACGGCTTTGTTGTCGCACCAACTGCACATCACGACCAAAGCCGTTGGTACCTCCGTGCATTTCTCGTTTTAATACTTTTCGTTGTATTTTCACACTAGTTCGATCTGAAGAGTAGAGCAGCTCTAATGACTGACATCTAGTGCAGCTGGTTGACACGACACGTATGTGTAGCTGATAAATGTTGGGTCCAGCTGATGATAAATTTAAATTTCAAACATTGGGAACTGTATTTCACCAAGTTTAGTTATTACATGAGACAATAGTTGTATTTGTGCCAGGAATTAAAGATGAGAACTTATTTTGAGTTAATAGTACTTGCGATTGTATTTTAGCAAGTTTTGAAAGTCTTTTTTGGTATTGTGGTCCCTGCTGATACTTAATCAGCCCTGCAAATGCATCCTTTATCTCCACTGGCGCACTGCCCCAGCACTAGGAGACACGACCACAGCTGTGGTCCCCATGGAGAGTCAAACTGGCGGACAAGCTATGGGGCTGCAACCAGAACCCTGTAGGATGAAAAAAACAGTATGTCATCGCCTTTGCGAAACTTTCTTGACTCGCTGAGGCCTGGTGCGCAAAAGAATTCGATACTAGGAGAGAGTAGTAACCGACCGACTAATTTAAAGACCTACTAGAGCTCTAAAACGTGTCAACACCAGCACATGGTACATTTATAGGAAAGCTAGAATACGTTCTATTCCCCCACCCCACCCCCGACGAGTTTTATTCATCGAGATTCTCACATGTTCACAGAAAAGGGTTGACAGAACGCGAATTTGTTTACTTCATAAAGGTTTTATTTAAAGGGAGAAGTAGGAGCACATGTTCTTTTGGGCTTAGCAATGCTTTAATTTTATGTCATCGTCCTAAGTTTGCGCGCGCGCAATGCCCATTATCTCCCTTAAGGATCGTAAATGAGTTTACTTCAATTTCGGATTAGTATCTTCAATAGGAGCTCAACTCATTTAGTTAAAAAAAAGTCTTTCAGTATGACTCAAAGTCGTCGCCTTGCTAGCGAGCAAGTACGACATGAGATCCGTTGCTTGGCTGACACATTAAATATATCTGTGTGGCAAGAAAGAAAAAAAAACCTGCCAATGAATAAACATAGTGAAACCTTCACCTATGCCTGTTCTGCGCTCTGTGAATACCCCAGCTGTTGCCTTTTCTTTCAGATTGAATGCGGCCATACCGTTCCAATGAGAGCCCAGTCGGCCTCGCTTATGTAAAGATTGCGTTACAGGAGTGCACTTAACGACGAACGGTGCTTTTACCTCGTGTTTCATCTTTTTTAACTTGCGCCCCACGTGCGAGGCAAGTCTAGCAAATAAAGGAAACGGGGCTGCCTTCTGCACACCTGTACACGTGGAGCCTCGGAACCTCGGGGGGAAAGCGCCGAACAAGACTCAGTCCCTGTGCTGGTTAGTTCAGCTCGTCGTCACGTGGCACATCGACGTGTTTCGGTAAAGACTGGGCGCTGTTGTTGGGTCCTGGGATGCAGTTTAGCTAATCACCTAATTTGTAGTGTCTTTTAGAGCAGCTAGTTTGTGCACGGAAGTGTCGAAACGCATCTAAAAGATGGTCTAACACGCGGCAGGTGTGGTGAAGGGGCGCGATCTTTCCATGTTGTGTTTGCGCATGTTCATTTGCGCAGGAGACTGTCAAGATGCGCGTCCGGTTCCTGAAGTGTTTTGTTGAGTCCGGCGTTTGTTTGATCTTATGCAGTTTGTGGAGCCTCACCTGTTGTCTGTGTCTAGGCATTCACTTGTATGTAGACCTGTCGGCTTGGGGAGTATGTAGGTCTGTGGTCCTAGTTGGTGTTACGATCTTGCACTGAGCAGTTGGCTTCCATCTCCATACACTTCACGCCGCACCACGTGCAAGACCTCGGGACCCCAATGCCTGTGATTCACAGGGTTTTACCATGTACATGGACTTTCTAGCTGGCACACAGAATATTCTAACCAGAGTAGAATTGCGGGCTATAAGTATGATGACTGCATTAACAAACAAAAACAACAAAAAAAAAAAAAAGAAAAACGACGCGAAGGATAAATATTTTTGGTCAGGACTTGTCAGCTTTCGGTCCAAACTGATTTGTTTCATTCTTTGAAACTTACTCGCTGACGTTTCTCGGGTGGAAGACGAATGGGAAATTGTGGAGGAAGGGGGGTTTTGTCCCCTTTTTTGTCGTCTTCTAAGTTTGTATTTTTCTGCCTGCGATGACCTTTTGTTCGGGACGTGTAGAAGCCGCTGACGTCACAGGGAATGGCTAGGATTCGTTAAAGAGCTTGGATTTTTTTCTTTTTTAGACATTTACCAGGCATGAAGCTTACCACCGTTATGCGTAGTTTCCCCTTACAGAACTGGGATGTGCGTTCAAGAAAATCAGTCCTGTCGTTCATCCTTTTTTAAATCCTGTTTTTTTTAATTTCTGCTTTTTCCACGGACAGTTGCAATCTGGTTCCGATTTGTTGAAGCTGTTGCAAGTTTAAATAAAGCTTATTTAGTTTTTCCTCTTGGACACAGCTGCCATCGCTATCATGCCGTAACGAGGCTGTGCCTCATTTTAACCAGAGTTTTTCTTTCCTTCTAATTTACGCGTTTCAAGGTAACTTTGTGGCTAGGTGTTAACACAGAATTATTCCTCTTTGGTGAACTTTTATTTCTTATGCTAGGGGAGGAGAGTGCGTCTTATTAATTATTTTAATTACTCGTCGCTTATGCCAGTCAAAGTAACTATTTACCACCTGGGTGAACAAGGCTAGGGGGACGTAGTCCCATGACGTTGTCCCGATATCTTTGCAGTAAATCATTTCTTTCCACTATTTTCGCAAGAAAATCTTGCAAGTTTTTTGTAATCTTAAGAATCAAAGTAAAGTGTAATGCAAATACAATTAATTAATACGTGATTGATTGTGTTTTCCGTGTATACCTGAAGATTGACCAAAAAAAAGAATGTTCTTAAAAACCTCGGCACATTTCGGGATAGTTTAAAGGTCAGCTTTCCGAAGTGTAATTGCATTGCCTTGCCCGTTGTTTTGCTTTAATAAAGGACCGGAGGTCTGAGCAAGTCAAATCTTTTGTTTCTGTTATGAACGATGGTGGCATTGCTTTTCCTCAATAACCAGGCTGAACCTTGACAACACAAGGGCTTGAAATTCTGCATGACATGCCAGTGTGTGTCAGCTAGGACACAGCCAGGCAATCGGTCATTAGTTTAGAAACTGTCAACACAATCTTTCTCGTCGGCTCAGTTTAGCACCACGCTTGCTTGTAATGGTCCTACGATGTTCTGCTGGGAAATTAGCAGGGCTGTGTTTTATCTTGGAGATCGCATGGGTATTCCTGACCACCCTTGGAGAGCAAGGAAGAGCCTCCGTTTCGCCTTGTATCTTCTGATCTGGGGGGGGGGGACCTCCCACCCGCTAACCCACCCTCTTACCTTTCCAATGCACCAGCAGTCGTTGTGGTAAACAGGCTGTGTTCAGAAGACATGCTGTAAATGAAGGCAGGGTTCAGACAGCGGACTGTCCAAAGAGCTGCAATGAGAAAGGAGCAGGCGGGTGGTCTTGTGATCCAGACAGACCCGTCGGCAGCAGTCCGTCCAGGTTGCAGGTGACCGTTGCTGAGCAGCGCGAAAGAGGACTGACATGGACTTGAAAGGCGTTGTTTGCGCTGTGTGCCTGCTGCGCACACAATACAGCAATGTAACGGCGAACTCCCCGATGACTCATGTATTATAACAATGTAAGAAACATTATTTTGCGTGGGACACAATAAAAATGTAGTTAAAAGAAAGGGATGGCACAAATCGAACCATGTGGACGTTATACAAAAGACAGAAAATCTCCAGCTGCGGACTCGCTATTCAATAATAACCATGTACACAGCATGATTGATTGTTGGCACAACATTGATTATTCACACATCATGACTGTCGGATTGTGTCGGTCAAAGAGGCAGAGGTTGTTGACTGGAAGTTGTTGTGATGTCTGAACAACGCCTGTAGTAACCCTGAACGGTCATTTATACGGAGAGTGCTCGAATATCTTGACCACCATTCACAATTGCCCATGTTTCCGTTTGTCAGATTTAATCTTTTCGTTGTATTTCTACAGCATTGCTGCTTCTAGAGTCTCGTTACTGTCTTTTTATTGTATTTCTACAGCAATATTGTGTTTCACAAACAGGCGGTCGTAGGAACTATGCGTCCGGGTGTTTGGTCTGTAGCTAGCCAGAAGCAGAGTTTTGACCCTTTGACCTGCTGGCTATAGCGACACCCGGTGTTCCTGGTTCGTTTTTCCATTTCACGACGTCCAGTAATCTCTATGTTGACCTCCATCATACCGCTAACTGTCACCTTACAGTTTGTCTCTTTGTTCACCTGTGTTTCTGGTTACACAGTCAAATTTTTATCGGTGGTCCACGCCACGTCACAAGGAAAAGAAACGGAGATCAAGATACTGTTCACCTAGCATTTCCCCCACATCTCCTCCAGATTTCTGACCCGGTTCCTCTCGTTTCTCCCTCGCTATTTTCTTCTTCTTTTTTTTAATCCTTCCACCCTTCTGCTTCGATTTCCAATTCTTCGTTGAACATTGTCTTTATCCGCTTCCTGCTTCCATTCGAGCCATGTGATGTCAATGCTAGTCGTGGTCATCAAGATTACTTTCCAAGTAGACAGATAATAACGAAAAGGGTACATGCATACATAAGTCATATTAGCCGTAAACTCAGCGTGGAAAGGGAACTAAGGCACATCTAGGAGAGGGAGGGTGACAGCGTGGTGAGGCCCAGAATGAGGATAGGGATAGAAAGTCACTGCTTGGATGTGTGTGAGAGGGGGAGAGGGGCAAACAATATTGACAGATTCAGAAATCAGCTGTTTCCTTTTTTGCACAGCCATCTTTGCAAAGGAATCCACTTCTTCTCCTGTCATTCCACCCGCCCACTCCTTTTTCATCTCCTACCCTACCCTGTAAACTTGTGTCTGTGTTTTAGCCACGTCCACGGTAAACTGTGTGTCTAGTGTTTACCAGGGCCCTGCCACTTCTCTGTCAATACCCCGGGCTTCAACGCCGAGTCGGGTAAGGCCACCGTCTTTCAGAACCTTAAATAGTTTAAGCAATCCTTCGCCTGGATCCATCACTTGCTCGCACTCTTTTGTCGCGCCTCCGTTTTATGGGCATTAAAAACTTGACATATTTCTAAAGGCGGCTCACCTTACTCACCTCACTCTCTCCCTCCACCCACCGCGCACAACACACATTTGTTTTCTCAGACGCCGAGAGGCGGCGCTCAAATATCATTGTGCGGCCTCGAAGAAAATATCTGGATATGATCTATCTGTAGCGCGTGCTTGCTAGAACCCGAGAACACAGAAATCCTGTTAGGAGTCGACTTTAGATACAGGGGAGTACAAGTTACAAAAAGATCTCTTCACTCCAGTTTTCCGTTTACTTTCCTCTCTCTCTCTCTTTTTTTTTTTTACAAAAAATTCTTTTCCTTTATTACCACAGCTTTGATCTGGTGCTTGTGTCTCCTTTCTTTCTTTACTTCAGTATTCCTTCTTTCTTTCAAAGTTTCTTTCTTTTTCATAATAGGCTTATTATTGTTGATGGCGCTGTATGGATAATCAACTAGGAAGCTGCAGTCACAAGAGTGAAAACCTAATTTCCTGGCGGAGTGGGGTTCGTATCCACAAACCGGACTTGCAAAATCTTTTCTTTCCAAATGCCCATCTTCTTACTTGTCTGCGTGCTTGCGTGTGGACTGACGTGGGTTGAAATGTGTGTTGTGTCCGCGATGCATCTGCTGTGTACACAATACACCACTGCTGCTGCGAATTCCCTACGATTCTTACATTGTGACAACGAAGAAAACGTTATTTCGCGTCTTTCATAGTCAAAGTTCTTTCAAAAGCAACTTGTCGCCGGCGGTGTCTATTGTCTCCCCTTGTCTCTCGACGCTACAAGATCATCGAGGTCAAGAAATTGTACTTTGCTGCTTCCTGCAAGTAGCCTAGCTTCACCCTCCCCAGTTACATACTCATTCCCACCCTCCCTCTTGCCACGTCAGCACGATTGTTCGTTTATCTGAATATGTTCCCATGGATTTAAAACAAAGGTCTTTGGCTAAATTCGCGTCTGACGCAAGACGTGGCTAATCAGTTAAGTGCAAACCTTTCAAACTAACAAATACAACCACATCATTGTGACACTGCACATTGTGTGCTAGAGGTGACCCAACAACGATAATTTGTCGTGTCGTTCTCGAGGACGCAAGCGGCTGAGGGCTCGAACATGCTGCGTGGTCTCTATCTTCTCTACACTTGTCTTTCTGGATCAGCTTTCCGCCTCGCGTTTAAAACTAAACCGGTGACATGGGATAGGACTCATAGGAGGTGTGTCCCCTGTGTGTTGGGTGTAGTGGGAGGGGGGGGGATGAGAAAATAGGACTAACTGGTGGGCATAACGGTGTCGCAATCCGGGTTGCATTCAAACACTCTGTACCGCGACAGAGAAAGAAGGGTGGGTGAGCGGGTATCTTGACCCTGTGCGGAAGCAGTTTGCCGTCCCGCTAAAGGCTGGGGGTTAGTGTACATTGCGTTTGGGTCCGACCTGGTTTGTTATCGCATGAGAGCAATCTCGCCCCGAGCTGTTCAGGTAGAGCATTACCTGTGCTAAGCCACGTCCTAAGCCAGTCTGTCTGTAACCTGGAGGGCTCTCTTGCGGAGGCGCTACAACCGGCCGTCGTGAGATCTCCTCCCTCTCGAGTGTAGCTGTGAAGTTTGGCTTAGTCGAGACGACCTGACTCTGGGTTTCATGTTGAAGAAAAAAGACAGCTGTGGATCTTCTATATTTGTGTGCGTGTTTTTAAAGACAAAGGAAAACCCATACAGATAACAGGCGATCTTTTTACCTGCAGTGGGTAGGAATACACGAAAGAGTTGGGAGACTGCTGCTTTAACAGGTGATTGTGCACGTTCCCAGTCCAGTCAGAACAATCGCGTTTGATTGTCCTGGAGCAGTGCCTCGTGTTATTATCACCTGACAGTGCAAGATAAATCTATGCTGCGCTGACAGTCGTGAGCACGCCTCTCCTGCAGACGCTAGTAGCGGTTGAAGATGGCGACTGGCGGTCATAGAACCTTTTGTCCATCACCTGCAGTATAATCCAGCTCCCAAAAGCCCGCACTGGCCGGAGGTCATCAGATTGATTTCATCGCGATGCTCCTCCTTCAGCGCCTCCTTGTCGATAAATGAATTATAAACGAGGTCGGGCCTCGTAGGAGGATTGACGTGAAGACCGGCGGACGGGATGTGACCGTAAACGTGACATGACGTGACACTACGTCTGGCACGCATACTTTGCCTGCATGCTGCGGGAGAGTTCCTTTTTTCTTAACCCCTTCCTCCCACCCAACATCGTTTTAGAATATTCTAGTAATTCGTGCCAGTCTTTCCTGCAGCGGTCTGGGGCTAGCTTCACGGAATGTTGGTATGGATTCGCAGAATGCTATACGCCAAAGCGGTCAGTTGAACTGTGTTTAGCTGACTACGACCAGCTTTAGCTGACTGCTTGGCGCTAACCAGTCAGCAGTCCCTAGCGCCGCCTTGTGCCCCTGGGCCCCTGGTCGCGGGGCACGTCGGGATTACTGTGAAGCCAAAACAGATCCACCAGCAGCCCTTCTGTCTGGCGGCGATGCGTTCAGCACTGGTGTGCGAATGAAGCCAGGCCGAGAAGGAGGAGGGAAAATGTTGATTTGATGGGAATAATCTCCTTCCTCCCCCACCCCCTCTCTCTTTCTCACCCACCCCTCCATCTACATCTGTTAGACCCATCGGGTTTCATAATTTTTCGCTGGGCTTCAAGACAAACAAAGAATGGTGGAAGGTTGGGAGGGGAGGGTGTCGAGGAAAGTGTTTGAGGGGCGGGCCAGACGAACCCTTCGCAGGGAGGTAACATCGTCGATAACAGACGTCCACGTGGCGACTTTATTATCCTTGTGGGCCACTGTGGGACGCGAATCAAAGCTAGGTGGTGCGGCGGCTTCTCGCTCTCAACCGTAGATGGTGTTTATCTCTCGTTCCTCGTTCTATTTCTATCGTTTTACACACACCTCCACCCCTTTCTTCAACTTCCAGGTCAACCACGACAGGGTCCTCGAAAGTCTGCGACCAAAAGATGTTTTGTTTCAGCTTTGCCTAACTTTCAAATGGCGAGTTACTGCCCTCAAATTAGCATTTTACCGTCTAATGGAACTAATGGTTCAGATGGTGAGCAAGCGCTTTCTCTCTGTGTGTGTGTGTGTGTGTGTGTGTGTGTGTGTGTGTGTGTGTGTGTGAACGTTACAATCTGCACGTGCGCGTGTAGTGAGAACATAAAACTCTGCCGCACTGTCACTTACGACCACCCGTGCATTTTTTTTTTTCACCCATTGTCCTTTTATGCCGCCTCCTCTTGGGGTCAGGGTGCGACAAGGCCATCAGGTTGCAGGAAACTCGAAAGCGTGGGTCAACCAGCCCCCTCCCTACCTGGCTTGTCTCCCTTGATTGACCGCTTTACAGGCCCTTTCCCTGCTCACCCAGTCCACCTCTTCTTTCTTCGGCAGCTGCCGGAGGCCATGCTCCCTGTCTCCCGCAGCAAAGGTCAGGGACATGTCACGCCCTCTGGCAAGGTTCAGCTGGCTTCATGTGACTGCTGACCGCCATTCAGTGGCTGAGTTTTCAGCGCAGTGAAAGGATTCAGCTGTCGTGTCATTCCAACCCCTCCTCCCATCTCTGTTCACCCCACCCCCCGGCGTTCGCTGAAGTCAAACTCGTGGACTCTACCCTGACAATAATTTATATATATATAAAGGTATTAATTTCACTTCGACCAACTGCAGAACTTGCCAACGACGACTGTGTCATGCACCAGGCAAGAGATCTGCCTGCAAGGAGACACTCCTCTCGCGCAGCGTTATGCAACGCTGGACTATTGTGGCCTGGTTTCTGGGTGGAGAGCAATGGTTAACTATCCTGCCTTCCTGTCGTCTCTCAGGCAACAGGCCCGGTGGCCGTCGGGATGTCAGACTCAAGGGTTGAGCGAGAAGGCATTGTGTGCGTGCTTTGGTGTTGGGTACACGGGTGGATAGGGTCGTGGTGGTGGTAATAGTAAATGAAAGTGCCGCAGCTCAGTTCATGGGTACGAGTTCTGCTGCCTTTTGTCCACCACCTTAATAAGCCAACACGCCTGAACGAAGACACACACACGCACACACAGACCGACTGAGAACGAGAAAAAGAAAGAATAAATACAAAAGAAAAATTCATACCCGAGCAAATGTACCTGGGAAGTGACAAACAACCGTAGATGGCAATGAAAAGTAACAACGCGTTGACAGGGATCTGGACGAGTGTTGCGTAGTCTTAAGCGGTACTTGTAAGTACTAAGCAACACTGTTAAATGGCACGCCGAACGACCTTGGAATTCCGCTGTACCTAGTACAGTCGAGAGAAGTTTCATGTTACTCGTGGACACGCAAAGGTCAAGGCCATGCCACGCGGCGTTGAGATCCCAGTCATAGGCAGAAACGAGAACAGGAAATGACGTAACAAACCCCACTAATGACTCCAGCGTATGACTCGTCCTGTAGCCCTAGGCCTCGCCGGTCAAGGGATAACAATGGCCTTGGTGAAGTGTGCTTGTCAGTGTCACTACCCCGCCCACAGGTGGCTTGAAGTAGTTCTCACCACCCTCTCCCGTGACGTGGACAATACATTGTCTGCCCCTGTTCAAAAAGTATCGTCCTCTCCCTCCCTCCCTCCCTCCGTTTTCTTGTCTAGCTGTATTGTGTGGGCCTAACCGTTCCGTCTTCTGAAGGACATTTAAGTGGGATGGTCTGCCGTTAAAATTTGTATTTAATGGCGCAGTTGTGACTTTTTGGTGCAATTGTTTGTCACCTCAGCGCTGTTCTGAACGTTTGAGTACCTTACTGGCCAGAACTGCACAGAACTGAGGAGATAAAGAATGACCCTCATCTCGAGCTTGTTTTCGCGTCGAGTCACTAGCAGTAAGCTTTCGGTTGTGGACCCTGACTCGCTATCTAGTCTCAAACAAAGTCGAGCTCTTCAACTCTGTCTCTGCCTCTTCGGTATATCTATCTCTCCGGTCTCACTATCTTTCCCACTAGATACGCCTCTGTAGTATCTCTGTTGTTCAAATATAACTGTCTATCCAGTATGTCAGGTTTTAGTCGTGTCAGAATTTGTTCGTCTCCTGCACAATGTGAAGAAGTTCTAACATTGCTTTCACAAGTTCCGACTGGCTTGTAGGAACCTTCCTTTTAATTATTTTAAATAGAACACCCTTAGACATTTTAGCCTTGCGTAATTTATGTACACTTTCATGTCTGAAAGGAATACGAACGCTCTTTCCGCCCAGCCCCTGACTCCTTTATATCCTTAATAGTGAGCCATTATCCTAACCAGTAATCTAGTCCCGTCTACGCCATTCTGTCAACTTAGAGATCGGATCGCTGGAATTTTACCTACAGATCTGGTAGGTGTAGTCAGGATCGCCATCAGTCAAAACAAAACAAAGAATAAATAAAAAGGTTGTTCTTTTTCCCTTATATCTTTTCACGAGTTCATTTTTCAGCTGGTCCAGCAAACACTGAAGTCGCAGTTAGTAAAGAGATCTATAGCCACACTGGAGTATCAAGTGTTGAGGTTTTGCGTGTCTACCTGCTTTCTAAAGAGCAGACAGCAGTCAAAATGGACGGCAGCGCTGGTGTCCTCTCCCCCCCCTCCCACTAGCCTTCTTCGGCTTCTTGCTATTATTTATAGGCGTATCACGTGCCGACGGGTAGGCAGATGGGACTGGTGCTGGCCGGGTGGTTGCACCGGGTGTGACAGCCGCAAGAACTCTGTTTGTCGACTTTTGACGGAGAGAAAAGCTGCCGTCGACGTGCAGGGAGACGGTCGTCTGCTGGTCCTAATGATCTCTTCTCCTTACCCTTCTTTCCCAACCCCGGTGACCCGCCAGTACTAAAAGTTGGTGGGGTAGATGGTTAAGCTGGATTGCTTAGCTAACAGGGTGAGCGTCATATTTTTACGTCTACACAGAGGAAATGTTAGTTTATTTAAAAAGTGAAATATACTCTAGTTTCCCTCCCATTCACATTCATAACCCTAAAGCTTCGTGCAGGAAACAGGCAATGCATTTGTGGTCACGAAACACCGCGTTACGAATTACACAAACAGACAGTATAACATTTCCTAGAAAACATTTCATCCAAACTTCTCCCATTTGCAATAGGCTTTTCCCATTATGATAAGACCTTCGTCATTTGACAAGAGGACAAGTTGTGCATCATACAGGCCCATCCCACCCACACACCCCTAACACACATACCACGTCCACAATTTCTACCTGGGCTGTTTCAGTTCGGATATGGATGGATCTAGATTCTAGAACTTACACTTTGATCTTGACTAGTAGGCCACTGCATTATGTTTACTCACTCTAAAAAACGTGTTTTCACACCTGATCTCATCTTGTAGGGAAAGCTGCCAGTTCTAAGAACGGCAGTATTTCATCGTATAGAGCGCGAAACTCAGACCTTGATTCTGACATCAGAGCACCTGTTGACACAATCACAGTCTTCGGAAGTCAAGAAAGTTCTTATCTGTCTGCATTTGCATGGAGTCTTGCGTGTAAATTTTACTGCTAACAGAAAGCGACTCCCCCACCCCCTCCCTCTCTCACCTTTTTCTTTGTAAATGTCTTCTTCCATATCGAGGTGTGTAAATTTAGGACTAGTGGCGATTAGAATTTTAACGTGTCTTTCATAACATGATTTATGTAAATCTATTCACAAATAAAACGAAAGAAAAAGATTTGCCTTCTGGAGCACCAGTCCACAGTTATTCGCGTCAATTCTTTCTTCAAATGCCTTTTTGCATCGGCATCGTTGTTTTCTGGTAAAAATATCGTCCAGTTTTTTTGTGCTTGAAACATTCCAGGATCAAATTGTTTGCGAAATGGGAAACACTAATTGGGTTAAAAACAAGTAAATACCTCTTAAAACAAATGGCATTCGCAGTTCTTGGTAATTCGTTAAAAAAATTCTATGTGCATGACGAAAGAGGTCAGGCGAAGGTTTTCTTCAGTTCTTTCAAACTGGATCCAGAGATTGTTTCTTTCATTCTTTCTCTCTCTTTCTCTTGTATCTTTTTAGTAATTAAAACTTTATTGAATTTTTAAATGTTTTATTGTCATGCCGTCGTGAAAGCACCAAAGGAAATTTGAATATAGTTTTAAGAAACAGAACAAGACTTTTGACATAATTTTTTAAAATTTAGTCTTAAAAGTGTACAATATGTATCTGCGCGCACACAACACTCACACACGCACATCGACACCAGATCAACATATCTCTGTGGTATGTCTGTCAAATAATATTAATCTCAGTTAGTTTTTTTGTACATGTAATAATACTTCAGCTTCTTTACCTGCTGTTATTATCTCGGGTTTTTTATTATTAGTTTGTGCACATGTACTTTGTTTATGCTGGTAGTTTTTTCTTTTTTAAATTTTTGTAACGTGTCATATTCTGCTGTGCAGAAGATTTAGAGTAAATATTGAATAATGCCCCTTTTCCGGCGGTGCTTATAAAGGCGGGAGGGAGAGCACTCTGCAGATTACCGTCTCTCGAATTAGTGCGTGAACGTCGCTTGCTTGAATTTTAAACATCTGTACGGTGCCGAACTTTTGTGTATTTCAGAAAATTAGAGAAAACATAGAGGAATGCGCACCACACGCACGCACGCACGCACGCATGCACGCACACACATAGAGGCAAAGCATACCTTCTAGAGTACACAGGAACTTGTAATAGCAGAGGAAAAGTGAAATTTATAAATCACCTTTCCTTCTAGCCGTCTAGTGGTAGATAAAATCTTTTTTGGCACTTTTAGTCTGGCAGCAGAAAAAAGGTGCAACGGCAGTGAGCGAGGTGTGCCGCCTAGGCGGGGGCGGAAAAAATTATCGGCAGCTGCTTGGGAGCTTCCAACGGCGTGGTTTTTATTTCGTTTTTTAAATTATTTAAATTTTTTCGCGGGGTTTGGTGGAGCGGGGGGGGGGGGTGGGGTGGGGTGGTGGAGCGAGAGGGAGAGAACTGGATGAGGAAAGAATGTTAATGCTCTTCAAACTTCTTTTTGCCCGTAAGACTAATGAATTAAAATGTTTTAAGAGTTTGAACTTCAAACAAAATGAAGCGCAGACATAATTAGTTATGGTTTTTTACGCTTTCCTGATTGCACCATTCAAAAGCCACTACTGGTAACTCTGGCTATAACACACGAAGAGGTCAGCCCCTGACCGAACCAAGAGACGCCTAACACTGATTTAACTCAGCATTACTGGTGTTACAGTGTTACAGTAATAACAAACGCTTCGGGCGTGCATCTACATCATGAAACATTTGTTTAGTTCGATGAGTTGACGTGCTGTCTGGTCGATGATCCTGAAAGTCAATAAATTTTAAGAATTAAAGTTAAAACAATCATTGGTAGGTGGTGATACACTGATTTGCTTATAACACAAGCAGAATAACAGGGAACATTTTCCCTACAGCAGAAAACAGTAATTTGTTTAACAGAATACTTGATAACAAAACGGCTAATATAGTTATTCATTACTGACGATTTAGTTTATAAACAGTGATTAATTAAACGCGATAAAAGTAGTTATTAATCTTTCTGCACCGGAATAAGTGATAACGTAATTTACCTGAAACGGGCGCCATGAGTGATGGCAGTTGTCTGCCCTGGTTCACGTGCCTCGGTCTGGTTTCTTTTTTAGCGGCATGTCGGCTTCTTTTGATCGGCTCTAAACTCGACTGGCAGGTAAGAATTGGCTGGGCGTCCAGGTAGCCGATGGCTGGGTGGGTGAAGCAGTCTTCCCACAGGGCGTGGCAGACAGCCGTGACGTCCGAACTAATTTTTCTTTCCATTTGATTATATCAGAGCGCCATCATATTACCTTACCTACAAGCCTGTTCGCCCATCAAACCGACAGCGAGACCGGCACAAGAGTTTTATGTAAAAGGACTCGAGGGGTTGGAAGAGGATGACGGAATGAAAACGAAATATCCCAGGCAGTCTCTCATCCTTTACTTGTAAATAACCCAGAGTTTCCGTTGACAACAGTCAACGGGACCGCCATCAGATCAAGGGAGGCTAGTTTTCTCTGGCCTTCCCTGCGAGTGGCCCATAAGGAGTGAAGCTTAGAGTCCTTTTTCAGGGCTTTGTGCAGAGGAAGGTCAGAATGACCGTCACGGTTGAACTGACAACCTCTTGTGACGTCACATAAGTGAGGCGTACGTGACGAGGCCAATGCATACCTCCGCACACCCACACCTACGTGTCCTGCCGAGTGGCTAATTAGAAAAAAGACCTTTGGGGCAACATCGCTACCAGCAAAAACTCGCAGAAAAAACGCGAAATGAGTATACATCATTTAAAGTAAAATGTTATCTTGAAAAAAAGACCTGAAGCAATATTTTCCAAGATCACACCTCTATTAACAAGGTCAACGTTTCTATGTACATTTGTTTCACCCCCACCCTACACTCTATGCATCGTGGTGTTTGTAATCGTGTGTTTCGAAAACGGATCATTGTGAATCGCTCGGAGCTAGGGAAATAATCTCCATTCGTTATCTCTATTTTGAAAAAGAAATAATTGCGCTCATGTAGACTTTAAATGTTAAAAACATCGTTGTGGTTGGTGTAGATACAGCTTCTGCTCTCCAAGCACACATCCGCTGGTGTGACGTTCCATTAACACTATGCTTAAGTCAGCTGTGTGCATGAAAGGCTAAACTTTCACCCTACGGCGAGAAGGGAAATGAGTACACGTGGTGCGGGCTACCCTACTGCTTCTATCTGGTCCGACAGGTGCTTTCATCTTCCCCTACGACACGACCTTACCCCCTTCCCTGGGTCGAACCATTCTTTTGTACACTATGATAGTTCGGCATTGTGACACACCTGACTGCACTTTTTCACGTAAGATGGCATTACATGAACGCTTTTGTCTGGGTAAGTATATAGCCGACTGGTTTGATAATTGGCTTACTCACCCGGAAGGACGCTGATTCGATACCCCAGTATCCCCCATTGGACCCAGCTGTCGAAAATTTGCACCTGACTATAAAGGGCTGGAAAAGGTGATTAAAAAACTGCCCCTGAGAAAAGTGAGGTCTCTAACACCTCACCACCAACGACCTAAAAAACAAATTTTAAATAAAGTTAGGGACGACCTTTACCTTCACTCTCACGTCTTTGCGCCAGCTGGTTGCGCTTCCGATCCTTCTGCCCTACCACACCGCTTGTCCCCACTCCCGGGTTCGCCTCTTTATTTACACTAGGTATAGCAACGCCTTTTGTCGGCTGGACTGCGGGAAGGGGAGAAGGGTGTTTCTCCGGTTAGTTTGGTTTCCTCCCCATTCGTTAGGCCTGACGAGATGGGGAGACAGGGGGTGGCGGGATGCGATACCCGGGCCCGTAGCCATGACAGGGACCCGGCCTTGGTCAGTTGAGTTATTTTTTCCTTCTTTTCCTTTTTTTTTTTTAACAAAAAGGTGGGTCTCGGGAGCCCTGCCCTTAATCAATCCTCATACACATACCCTACTCCGACCCAGCGTTCAGCTTGAAACCATCCTCGTGTGTTCTTGCCACCATGGAATAGGGACATCAGCTAATCGGATGCTCGGGAGTATGCTAACGCCTCAACAGTTTTCTGAGATCCCTATCAAATAGTTTTGTTTAGTTGATTGCTAGGTTTTAGCATCCAGCCACGCTAGTTGATTGCTAGCATTGATAGCTGATACACGCTATTGGTTTAACTGACTTGCTAGGCTTTAGCATCCAGCCAGCCCAGCCTCTGGTCTTGTTTGTGCATGGCTAAGCTCTCGCAGACTTGTGCACTTGTCTTGGATTGTCTACCCCTCGAAAAAAATTGGATCTCAGGTATGACAGCGACAGCAAACATGTCTTACTCCTCGCGTTGAGCGGCTTTTTAAGTACACCCTTCTTCGAAGCTTGTGACAGTCGAAGAGGACAAGTGTTGACTAAGTCTCGTGGTATGTCATCGTCTGTGGCAGTGACTCGTTGCACTGAACTACTTGAACCTTGGGAGGTGATAGGACGCGACAAACGCTCAACGTGCTCAGGAGTTCAAAGGTCAACTCGCCCCTCCGCTTCGTCTGACCTTCCTCAGAGTCGACACTTATCACAGTGCCGGTCATTTTTTTTTTTATGACAGTCGTTGTCAGACAGCGTTTCAACGATCGCCTTTGTTGGTGAGGTTGAGGTTATTGCGGGTGTTCCACTGCACGAGTGCAAGAACTTTCTAGACTTTCAGTAACGGGGCTTGATAAAGGAGAAGGCACGCACACATTCGTTTTCTCTTTCTCCTTCAACACACACACTCACTCTCTCTCACACACATACGCACAATTCACGAATACACACACTTCACGAATACACACACACACACACACACACACACAAGCACACGCACACTTTTTGGCAATATTGGAGGTGGATATAAGGGAGGCAGGTGACAGTGGTAAGTTATTTTAAAAAAAGGAGAAGGGAACAAGGGTGAGAGATGGAGGTGACGCGTATGCAATCTCACCATCAATCATAGCTCACCTGGATGAGAAGCGACCGACCTGAGGTTGTCTAGCTGACAAACTCCACAGCATAAGACAACCCCTGGACTCGGTCTCGGACGACCCCCTGCCGTGGCAGTCAGCACAGCGGAAGGGTGATTACGTAATCAGAAAAACATGGCGTCCCTGAGGAACAGCTTGGTTGGCGTCAATCCTGGAGTGGCACTGAGGACAGCCGGGCCTCTCATACACCTGGTTTTTGGATTTCCCACCCCCCCCCCTTCGTTTCTCTGCCCAATCAATGCCCCCCACTCATCTCCGCTATTACAATCTGATGGAGAGAGAAAGGGATGGGAAGGGGTATCGGCTCCGTCGTCTCGGCAGCCCTCACGGCTGTGTAAATCTCTCTGACACATTCAAGTGGTTTGATTAGGGGCGCGAGACGCTGATGAAAGCCCCTAGCTCGAGCCCTATCGGCATTAAAATGCCTTCATTAACTGTACCCCTTGCTGCCTCCGTTCTATCCACCCAAACCCCTCACTTTTCCATGACACCTCCCCCTCTCCCTTGACTCCTGACACACCCGCTGCTATCCCGTTTTCCTGAATCGCGCGCTTTACTCAACGAGTAGTCCACGTTCCGAGAATGACTTCACACGGATGATAAGACCAGGTGCTTTGTTCCGGGTTTTTTGTGTTTGTTTTGTTTGTGTTTTTGAGAGTGTCGGAAGGGTAATGGGTGCATGTGGTGGAAGCCGTTAAGGCATCATTACGCCTGTCAGTCGACGTCATTACGCCTGTCTGTTGGCCAGTCCTGTTGGAACCCCTCCTACACGCCCATCGCTTTTAGATGAAGACGGAGCAGGAAGCGGAAGGCAAAGTGTTGAGGAACTCAAAGTTCTTCTTAACAGGACACACTGTCGAACGAGCGAGGTGACTTTTTTATGTGTCAATGGTATAAACCTTTGACAGACATGGTCACCTTCGACATTTTGTGTCCAGTTAAAAAAAAAAATCGATGGAAACTCTTTGCTGCTTCGTCGAAGGGGTGTGGAGACCTCGGATATATTTAAACATCCAATGTACGCCTCAATATTTTTGCATTCTTGAAACTCACGTTATAGGGTCAGTTGCACCTGTTCACTGCTACGAAGTTATGTTTAGCAAAAAGCTAAGATCTTCTTCAGCTGCAGCACAAGAAAATGGAGGAGGATGTCGAGGTGAATCAAGATGACCTGATATCACTAGCAAAATGATGACGTAAATGAAAGCACTAGGTGTGTCCTAGGGAGGAGGTGGAGGGTAAGCGTTTCTTAACGTACACTTGCTGATTGCGTCACTTATTACGTCATAAAGCCATTGTATGATATACAGTGGACGGCTTCTCCTTTCAACTTGTAACAGAAAATCCCGTAGGAGTTTAGGTAGGCGCTAGCTTGTGCACTTGCGTATAGACATGTTTGCTGCATACGTACACAGTCAATCATTTCTCAAAAAGAAAGTAAGGAGACAGGCGTATGAAGAAAAATATGGCTTGGAAAAGAGCATGATGGACAGAGTAAGAGAGAAGAAACGTTAGAGAGAGAGAGAGAGAGAAATGTAGGAAGTGGCACCCGTACTGTGTCATATCAATAAAGCTAGGAAAATCTAGGAAAGATAGAACGTAAAAAAACACCCCGAAAATAATGAAGGGAGGGGGGAGATTGGGAAGAGGTGACAGGGTCCACGGAAAGAAGAGCAGATGCACACTTCAGTACCTGCAAGTAATTCAAGCGGCAGGACTTGAAGGCGATTGGGCAAGAAATAAAATAAATAACTAGTCGCCGCAGTCTCGAAGCTGTGGTTACCGATTGGGTCTCGATGTGGAGACAATATTAATGGTGCATGCTGCCGGCTAGCGCAAGCTTGTCAACTGGCAACAATTTGAGGAAGATTCCAAGCCAGCTGTGCCTTAGGGTCAGACCTAGATTTCCATCTGAAAGACTTCCTCGCCTAGTGTCAGGCTTATTGTGGGGCGACGCGACGGCTAAATCCGACGAGACGGGTAGGCTTCTAACGGGTGTTGTGACATGCAAGGGCCATTACCCACCTTCCTTTCCTCTTTTCGCTCCTGCTCCCTCCAACTCCCTTCGCTGTCAAACCCTGTCCATGTTCTGGTTTTAACACCGATTTTTATTTCTTTTGGTGGGGGAGGGGGAAGGCGTCAGTTGCTGCCCCTTGCAACCGTTGCGTCTTTCAACTATGATTAACTACACATCCCACCAGCAGTCTCTCAACTGTTCCTCTATCAGGTCGACTCGTACTATTTAAAAAAAAATCTTTGTTGTAGGTATATTTTTTAACTTGCTGTTCTGGTTCCATCACACGTGAAAAATGTTCTTGGCATTTTTATCCACAGTCTTCACTCATATTACACTCATTTCTTTATTTTTTAGTTATCCGTGGAAGTCTCACATGCATCATCGCAGCAAGAAGGTTAAAATGAACGATGAAGCCATCAGACCGCCACATTTGTCTTCTTTTTTTTTTTCGTCCACCTCACATCTTCTACTGCCTATTCTTGTTATACTTTAACAATACTTCTCCCCCCTCCTCTTAAACAAAAAAAAAAAAAAATACACAGAAGCCTGTTCTGCTGTCGACACCTTGATCTAACTCTGTTTAGACGTGGTTATAAGGCGAGGGCTGTCGCTGTCAGGTTTATTGTGGATTTCTTACCTAGCACCCGATTTGACCAGTGATAGAGACTACATACACCCTTCCTCAAGTCAGCGCCCCAGGTCACTACGACCGGATCGAAACTTGCTGGGGTCGTTGTACCCGAAGCACACCTCGAGCGAGTCAAACGTAGACTTCCACTTCATAAACTTTCCGTGTCTTGAAGTTTTTACAGCAGGATGCAACCTTCGTGCGAACGTAAACGCTTGCCGGTAAACCGTTAACCTTATGTAAGCAGCGGGCGGCAAGCAACCAGCTTAATGTTTTACTAATGTTTTTTTTTCCCCTTTCCTCCCTGTTCACTATTGACTCCTGATTCACGTCAGACGTAATCGCTCGGTTTGTTTCTCCTGCTTTGCTGATTAGCAACGTTTTGCAAGTCGAGACGATGACGTCAGCACGTGACTCATTTGATGTCACGCCTTCATGTGTGCGTAGCTCGTTTCTCTCCTTTTTTATTATTGTTTAAAATGTTTTTATTTCTTTCCTCTGTTAACTTGAATGAGTTTCTCGAACCGAACTCACGCGGTTTTCCTGTACGTGTATGCCATGGGTGTGCGTGTACGTGTATTTCGGTATGGTTGAGTCTGTGTACTCCTATATGGAAGACTAAATAATAATCGGTATTTATTAAAACAATAAACCTTATAATGTAAATTAACTAGACAACTTCCACAACAACACACTCCTCTATATGGAATACTAAAAATAATAATCGGTATTTATTTAAAACAATAAATAATGAACTAGACATCTTCCCACCCAAAACACAGTGATATCATGGCGCATGACCAGTGATATCATAGCGCCTGTCCAGTGATATCATAGCGCATGTCCAGTGATATCAGAATCAGGGGAGACAAAGAAAGTGTTGCTAGCGTACACTGTTCGACAGATACCACACGTGGAGAGTTGCAAACTTTCAGCTACGGATATAGACAGATGGACAGCCGACTGCCTTCGCCCTTCCCTATTTCTGGTATTCTCATCCAAGTTAGCAGTTCCAATTTGCAAAGCTTGGCAGAAGATTGCGGCCGTTTCTGGTACGAGGAAGAGCGCGCATTGGCCAGTCTGCGTTATGTTGGTCAAATTCCACAGGGAATCCTTTATCTTTCTCCACCCCTCCCCCTTCGCCTTTAAAAAAAACAACAACAAAAGACATAGTATAAAACAGTTTGTGTTAGAAAGAAGTATGAGTTTTTTGTAGGCAGAGATCGATCGAGGGTGGGAAGATCACCCAAGGAAAACGAGCAGGCTCGTCATAACATGGGCTTGTTGCGTCACGTGACCAGTGTTTGCAATCCAGTATCAGTAAATCCGCGATTCAGTCCGCTCTAGTGCGCGTAGACGCAGATGGAAGGCAGTGCCAGTCGGGACATCATCATAATGTTTATATCTAGATGTTTGGAGAACATGGCGAGTTGGAATGGCTTAGTTTGCGGGGGAATGTATAAAAGTAATTTTCTTTAATGCTTGAGAGATATCCTTTTCTCTGTTGATAAACACGTTTGTCGGTGGTAAAAAGAGAGATTCACAGATCAAGTAATGATCAGAAGACCCTTCTTGCTGAGTCTTATTTTTTTTAAGTTTTTTTTTTATTGTAAGAGTCCCGTTCAAAGCTTGAAGTTACAACACATATACCGTATTATCAGACTTCCAGACTGATAATCGTATCCGATCTCAATCGCGTTTTTCGTAATTATTTCATAATAAAGCTACGCGACCTCCGTTCAGTATTTGAAAGAAGGAAGATATATATATATAAACATTTTTTTCTTTCTGCGAACATCAGGCAAATGTCTGGTTGTGTGTAACTGACTCACGTCTTCTGTGAATCTTCTGTGAATATTTCCATTTTTCTGTTTTCACTTCTTACCTCTTTTCTGCTCAGTTATCTAACATTGTTAGGGAGACCATTCCTTTGATATATGTACTGACAGAATATTACACTTCAGCATCTGTCTTTCAGACAGAACTTACTGATACTGGGAACTTTATTCCATAAGAAATAAAATGGATGAGAAATAAACTGGTCATGCATAGTGAAAGATGGTCGTACAAATGTTACATCTCCCAGTTGTTACGTGCCCTGTGCGCTGTATCTTACATGTTCGGTCTTGGCTTTTACATTTATCTAAAGTACAAAACTACTCCCGGGCGCAGAGAAAAATATTACTTTGTAAATAAAAATATTTACAAAATACAAAGAGCTCTCGTTGTATTTACACAAATCTTATCCCGGGCATAAACTTCGACTTGGAATGAATTAGAAATGTTACATGTCCTGATTAAAAACCTGTTTGTTGTTGTTGTTTTTTTTTTAGACATAAATGTGGATCCCACGTCATAATGCCCAAATCCTTGCTGGTTGGAATGATTCAGAAAGGAAGGTGACATAGAGTCATAGAGGGTATAATAACAGTTAACTACACATTTAAGTCGCTATGTAAATGTATGCTAGGAATAGAAACGTAAGAAGGGGAAAAAACCTACAGACGTTCCAAGCGTACAAGATTCTTTTATGGTTTGATGACTGAATTCTATTAAAGTAAGATGTTCCCGTGTTTTGTTACAAAGCACTCAACAACATTTGATTGGACTCTTTGGTCCTAAAGATAAATTTGTTCTTAATTCATTTTTCATTGCAGCTTTCATATCCTTTCGTCCATCTTTTTTTCTCTCGTTTCTCCCCCACCCGCCTGCGTGCGTCTCTCTCTCTCTCCCCGCCCCCCCCCTTCCAACGAATGATCGTCTCCACAAAAGGTTTTATATCTTGCCAAGGGGCTTGTAATGCCTAGGACACGAGTGCGCCTGTCTGTACGCCTGTTTCCGGTTGTTTCGCGCAGCATCCTCAGCAAATAAAACTAACATCCCTGGCGCGTGTTCCATGTCAAGTTAAAAAAAAATCTGTTTGAATTTTTCAGACGTGATTTTAGTTTTTGCTGTTTTAACGTACTTTTTTTTCTCCTCCTGTGTCGCAGGTTACGATGGCAGACAGGACAGGGGCCGAAAGGGCATGTAAGGATCCGAACCCTATCATCGACGGGAGAAAGGCTAACGTAAACTTGGCCTACCTCGGCGCCAAGCCTCGCATCAACGGTCTCCAAACCTGTGAGTACTGACAAGTTTATTCATTCTAATACGCGCCTGCTGGCGTTGCTAGGGGGCGCTGCAGTAGCGGTAGTTTTGGGCGCAGGTTGGGTGAGGACAACGACTGGTGCTCTAAACACCGATGTGTTTGTCAAGGGTTAGAGAAGGGGGTGGAAACGAAAAGTTCTAGGAGGAAGAAATTCTGTCTTAAGTCTGTACTGCCTGCTACATTTTCTTAAGAGTCGTGTGAACGTGAATATAATTTGGAAATTGTTTTCATACGACTGCGTGTAAGACAATTCGCCAAACATTGTCACTCATCTGGCGGCATTGGTTAAAGAGGTTCGCTCGTTACAAGACGGAAGCTGTGCAGCACCAGCCGAGTGACGTCTGACTGTGATGTCAGCACATACCTCATCATCGATGTCGTCTTCTTCATCGTCCACCTCATCATCTGCCAGCCCAAGAGCCACCACAGACACACATCCACCCACCGCGATCTGTTCATCCTTCCTTCATTAGTCATCGTTGTCATATTGTCATCACTATTGTCAATTAGTAATAAAAACAAACTTTCTACCTCGTCTAGATCATCCTCAGCTTTGTCTCACGCTCGCTAATTCATTCACACGGTAAAATTCCATTTCATACTTACAGTTCTTTGAAGAACTCACAATAAGAGGGAAGGCATGTCCTTCCACAAAAGTTATGGGCAGTGGTGGTTCACAAACCGCCGATATACAACCATGACCGCCCCAAGAAAATTTTGCTCAAAAAGTAATAAAAGAATAAAAAAAATCGCCAGCCGCTTGCAACGTTAGTTCTGAAACTAAACAGTTTATAGGCTGCAAATTTAAAAATGCGAGTATCTCTCACTTGGGCTTCTAGTATACGTTCTTGGGGTATTCTTGCAGTAAAGTTTTAAATCCCGAGCAAGATTTCAAGAAGATTTACGCAAAAATGCGTAGGAAGTGTGCACTGCATGTTTGTGTTAGGGGCTTGAGATGGAAATGTATTTTAAGATTGTTTTTAATCTTCCACATCTTCCTCAAACTCGTGCTGGGAAGTTTGCGGTCACATATATAAAAGTCACGGATCGAGGGATAGTGTGCATGCATGCGCGCGCGCGCGTGAGTTGTGTGTGTGTGTGAGAGTGTGTGTGTGAGAGAGAAGGGGGGTTAGGTGGGTGCGTCAATGTCAATTAGTGTTTGCGCGTGTATCAGCAGGCATAATGAGAACCCGTTTCATCTCAGAATCGTGCTGAGTAGTCAGTCTTTGAAATTTCCTGCTGAAACAAGTTTAAAATCTACTATTGCAGTCCATTGTTTATATAGTCCGTGACTATATTAAAAACCTTATGGTATTCACGCCAATGGCAAGCGGGAATAAGGACAAACATTTCCTATAGCGAGATGTCTGTATCTGACAGTGACACCCTAGTCTTACATCCATTCCGTACCCACCCATCGGCCAGAACTGTACCAAATATTTGGCCTTTTTATTCTCACGGGGTTCTCACCGGTAAATCTTCAAGTGTTTCCGTGTCGTACCGCTGCAGATGTTTTTCTGCAAAATTTAAACCTTTTTGTCCCCAACGTTGAGCATGCATCCAGGAACGTGGATGCACATGCTATGTTGGCTGCTTGGCAACCTCAGCAACCCACTTGTGAATTTCGATACACCACACCCTTCGTTAGAGAGCATACACTGTACATAATGGTGGATATATTGTGCGGTGCTGCATTGAACTGGACAATCTTTCCATGTAGAAAATACGTGTTAGATTCGCTCTTTCTTTTGTAACTTTTAAAAAATAAACTTGATGAAATTTATTTTGTTTAAGTATATCTTTTTAAAATAAAAGATTTATGCTGTCGCTGTAAAGATGCCAAGAACTGCTTAGACAAAAAAATGTCGAATAACTTGGCAATTTTAGCATTTTGCCCTTGGGCTGTTATTTTAAATCATGATTTAAAAAAAAATCTCATGATAGGATCAAAAAGGCACAACCCTCCCAGTGCTAAAAGGGGCTCTAATTTCTGTGCAGACGCATCCTGCGAGTAATCTTCCCCATACACATGCTGCCCATATGTTTCGGAGAACGCTAAGGTTTCCTTTTGATTCCTGAAGTGAATTTACTTAATTTGTCGACATAAAAAGCAAACCTTCTTTATTGGATTGTCTTCAATGCTGATTTAAATTGTAATTTTGCGACTCTTGTGGGGGGCCTTTCGTTTTGTGGGATTTATTTTATTTTATTTTTTTGATGTCTTGTTCTTTCTTCCAAAGTGCGTCCTCCCTCTCCCCCATAAAATACACAGTGATTGTTTAGACGTAACTCCTGCAAGGGGGAGGGAACTAGAGTCATTTTTAGTAGGAAAAAAGAGA
Organism: Marisa cornuarietis; assembly: GCA_004794655.1. Lineage (NCBI taxonomy): Eukaryota > Metazoa > Mollusca > Gastropoda > Architaenioglossa > Ampullariidae > Marisa > Marisa cornuarietis. Next base: position 3,201,529 of record SMMW01000040.1, read on the forward strand.
GGCGTAGGGGACACCAGCCCGTCGGCTCTCAACTTTAAAACGAGAATGTTTATAAGCCTCTGTCGCTCATATCCTTTGAAGCATTGCGTTCTTGTCTTCAGCACGTGCTCAAAATGTCTTTGCATGCTCGCGATTTTTTGTCCTTGTCTCTGTGCAACGGTTTTCGCGCCGGTCTTGCTATTAAACTTGATGCAAATTGCCTGTAGATAGTCTTTTTTTTCCTCGAATCTAACGTCCCAGTATTTTATTTCTGCTTTTATTTGTCGCAAGAAACGAGTGCAGGTCTCGACGGGTGAATTTTTTTCCCCCTTGCTCTTTCCCCGTGTCTGCCAGTGTGTTTGGCTTATTTCATATCGGTTGTCAGGAGCATTCGCATTGACTTCTGCCATAATCGTTTACACCACCCAGCCGTCCATGTGTGTCCCGAGGGATGCCTGTCGGAAGGCTTACATTCGTTTGTGAACTCTTCGGTTTGTAAGATTAAGACTACGTGTCATTTCAACCTCCAGACCGCCGCACATGGCGATCCTAGGAAGGAAAGAGTTGCAGCGAGGCCCTCTGTGTGTGTGTGACAGTGAGAAAGAGATCTGATTAATGTAAAGCAATCGCCTTTCAACTTTTTTTTGGTTTGTTTTTGATCACAGACGATTACAATTTTTGAAGATCGCCTAAGCGATAAAACCTCGCTCGTTTCTGACTGGTAACTGATGGCCCCTAGTGTCGGCCAGAGCGACTTTCATCTAAAATTGAACCTTAGTGCACACACACCAGTGCAGGCAATCACTTTTTCCGACACCCTGGCGATGACAGATCGGTCGCAATGACCTCCGGGGTATGTTTCTCTCTGTGTTTTTTTGTTTCTCCTATCCGCTGTTTCTTCCACCTTTCTTCCATACCCATTTTTCTTCTCCCTTGCGGAACACGCTGGCTTCTCTTTCCTTCCCCTTTTAGTCTCTGCTTACTTTTGCTACTCATTATGTTTTACACCACCCCATTCACACTCTGTCTCTTCTCCACCCCTGCGCATTATAGAGCACGCTGGCCTCTGAGACCAGGAGATAGCACCACCGTGCCTAGCAGATCGATCAGGTTCCCATATGGAAGCATCTGGAAAGAATGGAACTTGTTTTTCTTGTGGACGAGAGGTTTGGCAGTCGTGGCTTGTGCCGAGGCAGAAGTCCCAGGCGCTGTCAGTGAGGGGTGGGGGATGATGGCTGGGTTTGAAAAGAGGAAAAGTGGTAAAGCTTCTTTTGTGGACGCGAGTTGAGTTTTCTTTCCTATTTAAAATTTGGGAGGAGATAGTCACCGTTTGGCCTGTGACGCTGATCATATGAAAGGAGCAAGCTCAATGCTGTCAAGGTGTGTGTCGACTAAGGAAACAGTTATTGCCTTGCTATCCTCCCCTCTTCCTGTCAGTCCTGTCTTATGAGTCCTGTCCTCTAAACGTTCCATCGACTGTCCTGAGGTTTTTGTTTTCAGGAAGGCATTGTGGTATAGAAGGCAAAAATAAGAGGAGAGTGGTGTTCAGCATTTACAATAAATAAATAAATAAATAAATTGTTGGGGTTCTTTGGACAAGATGGCAGCTAGACTAACAGAGATCTTGTACAGCTGAAGGAAAATTCTGTTGTGGTCACACTTAACGGGTGGGAAGTAGCAACTTATAAAGCAGCCTTTTAACCGTCAATTTGGCCTCGAATATTCGATTATATATATATAACTGAATCTTCACCAGTCTTACCTTGGAGATCTCACGGACATAGTGGGTGTCCTTTACACAGCCCCGGGAATCACAGTTATCCTCAGAAAGATAGACTGCTAAAAAAAGAAAAAAGAAAAAAAAGGCGACTATTTTGCCGCTTTCTCAGACTGTTGGTTCTTCCACTGTACAAGTCACGGCTGGTGAGAGTGTTGCAGACCCACCAAGGCCCTCAAGGGACAGAACTGGGATTGCGGGATACAGTAAGAGAAAAAATTGCGTTCTTCAACATGGCGAAGTTCAACACACAGAGCTCATTCTCAGCATCAGCGGCACCGGCTAGTTGGGGGTTAAATAATAGATACTGACATTCTGAATCGTTTCCGGGTTGCAAACTAATCGTTGACTTACTAAGTACAGCTGCGCAGCGGTATTGCGAGGCTGACATGTCTTGTGCTCTTCTAACTAATTGCGTGACAAAACATTTGGCAAGAAAGGGCATCATCTGTCATGTTAGTCTCATGCTTTCAGCTCACCTTTTTTTCTCGCTTTATTCCAGTTTAAAATTGTCTGGCACGATCCCCAGATTCACGATGCCAGTGTTTTCGATGCTGTGGCTGGATGGGTTGGACGACGTCATTCGACAACAAAACATGTTCCGTCCCTGAGCTGCACTTTAGATGCGATTGTAATGTTTTAGCAGGACAGACATGTTTGAACGGATTCAGAAAGTCTGTAACTGTCATTTAAGCCACAGCTTGTTGTTTTCCTTGCCTTTTCATCCCTCACCCCCCCCCCCTCATCTGTTTTAACAGGTAACTGATGTGCAGAACTCTATTCTCTCGCCGTGCGTCATTTTTCATTCGTTTCTCTGTCCTCTCACGTAGTCACTCACCATTAAGTTTCCACGACGTTGTAAGCACGTAACTTCATCGAGCATCAGCAAAGGGGAAAACCGAAGCGAAAAGCATGAGGGTAGGGGAGAAATCCACCTTGGGGACTCAAACTAGAGAATCAGAGGGACTGGTTTTGAGTTACCGGGAGGCACCAACTGTCGCGTATTTTTAGATGTCAGATAACTCCAGGGTGCAAGCAAGAATATATTACTTTCTTTTGTTACTGACTGAAAACAAAGTGCTGCTTAGAAAATTTGTCGTCTGATCGTGTTACCTGCACCACGGGGGAGGCGCATAGTGAGTTGTGCGATGGAAAAATAAAAAAGGACGGAGCGTGTGTTGTCAAATTCTTTATTGGGCGCCTATTTTTCTTTTATCTCACGTCATTTTCTTTTATCAGTTGTTAATTTTTTCGTTAACCGACGTCGCTTCCTTGTACGTTGATTTTTTATCCCACTTTCCGTTAAGTATTCAAGGCGTGACTACTTGTATGGAGAGCGTAAAGAGCGGGAGGGAAAAATAATTGTTTAAAAATCAATAAATATAAGCCAATAAACAAATAATTAAATACATAACTAATGTCTTCGGTCCTTGGGCGTAATATGAAGATATCGCATCACTGACCACAGTAAGCCAGGCTGCCACTACTCTGGTTTTGTGGTTATCAGTGCGATAACTATCCAAGACATAAGATGCGGGTCTTGCACACATGGTTTGGGAAATAAACCGAGCGCTTTCGGTCAGAACTGCAATCCTGGGACACATCCGCCAGTACGAGGGCGACAACCCAATGACATGTGTGTGTGTGTGTGTGTGTGTGTGTGTGTGTAAAAAATCCGGGCCACACGTGGGGCGATGTACCGAAATGATGGAAAGGGCGGATAATAGGCTCTTGTTAAACAAACATAAAAATAAATATATAAATAAAAGCCGCTGCGACAGTAAAAGAAAAAAGGACCGACTTTGAAGCCAATTACTGCAAAGTTTGATTCTTCCTGACCTTTTGGTCGCGGCAAGTTCACGACTTTTATATACTTTTTGGTGCATCATATACTTTTTCAATTTGTTCACCGCTTCCCTCCACGCACTCCTCAACACCGCCACACATACACCACACACATACACCACACACATACACCACACACGCGCGCTCCCCTTCCACACTATACCCAGCCACTAACCAATATCTGCAGGCTGGGGCTTAAGAACTTTTTTTTTTTTTTTTGGGTCACTAGCAAGCATGGTCTGAGAGGGACAGAAAGAGTAAAGACACCCCCCCCCCCAACTACCCTGATTTCACAACCACCCCCATCCGTGCGCCCATTGCTTTTGTGTCTGATTCTTTTCTCTGTGTGAACAGAGCATCATATTGAAAGAACGTACAGCCATCCTAAAGGGTTATTTAGTAAACACGGCGAATCCATTTTCTGACTGTGTGCTTCCATGGTGAACTGTAAAGTCTCCCCGGTCGTTAGTCTTCTTCCGCTGTCGGTCGAGGTAGTACCGCACTGACTGACCTAACGGGCAGGTGTATTCGCACCAGACGATGTTTCCGCATGAATGATCCTTAAAAGATCGAAAGCGGGTTGTCAGAATGGCTTAACTATTATCACTAACGGACGAGACATTGTTCGTTTGTCTTTATAAAATATTTTTTAATTCAAAGATTTATAATTTTCTAACCCAGATTCTCTTACGTTATTTACACATAAAATGTTATTTCAAATATAGCATAGGTCTGGTGCTGAAAAATGTAGTCATATTGGCTTGAGTGTTAGTGTAAAGGATCAGGAATTGTTAATTTGTCTTAAACCTTTTTAATCAAAAGATTTATTTATTACACAGTTAAGTAACACCGAAATTTGTTTTACGTGATTTTATATGAAAGTCGTCATTGCAGGAGCAGCATAGTTTTGATCTGTGTACACATGACTTTTTACACAACTTTTAGTAATAAGAAGTGAAATAAGAAAGAAACAGACAAGTAATAAGAAAACACGAAATGTAGATAATAGCGAGAAAAGGCAAAGACTGTTATAAAGGTGTAATGCTACACTCGACATGTAACTCGCAGCACATGGCAAAGGAATGTTACCTCGATAAACTCAAAGATATGTATGATTTTCGGGCCGAAGAAAACAGCTTCTCGAAGGTCAGCGAATGAATAACGATGTTGATGTATGATTTTTCTTTTTAAACGTCAGGTGTTTCTTGAAGCATTCGTTAATGAGTGCTATCTACGACTGTCAGCGCCTCGCCATAAGGATTCCAGAATGTTCCGTCTTGATTTCTTTCCGGCGTGTGAAAGTGGCAACGAGGTCGCTTGCAACCGTTATAAAGAGGTGTTGGTTGGTTGGGTGCGTGGGATGGGGTGTGGCAACAAGTTGATTTCCCACCCCATCATTTTTCATGTCTCCATTTCCTTGAATTTACTTCCCTTTTATTTTTTTCGTTTTTCGAACCCGTTCAGTATCTTTCTCTTTCTCTCTCTCTCTTTTTCTACCCCCCAAGCCCCGCCCTATCCCTTTCCACGTACCCCACCGACCCTCTTTACTTTGTTGGGGTGGTCGAGTCAAACCTGTGCTTTTTGCACCCGTCGATTAGCCAGCCCTTTGAGACAGTTCGTCACCATTCGGGAGAAATTGCGAGCGAACGGGTAGTTGTAATTCAACAAGGCATGATCCAAACTGCCCTGCCTGGGTGCAGCTCTTCAACATGAGAGGCCAAAGCACCCCCCTCCCCCCAAAAAAAAGAAAGAAAAAGAAAATAAATAAAACTATAAAAACGCAAAGAAAAGCAATATAGGCAGTGCGTCACACCGCCGCAGACTATTGAGCGCAGTAGACAAACGTTAGGCGTCATTTGCCGTGACTGGCGTGCGAGCCACAAAGACCTGAGACGTTTTGGCAACGAGCTGGTATGGCCACGCATTACGCACCGCTGCTGCTCCAGTGTCTGCGGGCACTTGTTAGTTTATCAAAGCCAGCACATATGAAGGAATCAAGACGTAATATTTCATCTTCCTGCCACATATAACGTCGTTCATCCACGATCTGTCTGTGTGTGTGTGTGTGTGTGTGTGTGTGTGTGTGTGTGTGTGTGTGTGTGTGTGTGTGTGTGTGTGTGTGTGTGTGTGTGTGTGTGTGTGTTAGCTGGGCGAACAGCCGAAGCGTTAAACCCCTCGAGTCCCCCATTTTATTGGCAAATAAATTTGGACTTAGCAAGTCTTGAAGCAGTTGCCTCAGACCCGTTTGACCTTCGCACACAGCGTTACAAACTTGGTCAAACGTTCAACGATTTTTGTATTTTTTTTCTCTCTTTCTTTTGTGGTTTAGAACAACCTTACCTCCGGACACTTTTACCACGGAGGAGTACTTATGTAACACCAATCCCATCCTGAGGACGATAATTTATTATGGAGAGCATTTATATTTGTGCAGCCGAAGAAGAAAAGAGGATGGGACGATGGAAACAGTGATGACATAAAATCCTTAGATAAACCAGCTTGGCTTGGGTGAAAAGAAACACGTGGATTTCGTGCTTCTGTCGCCCAGTGCAAGGTTTTATTCAACAGCACGCGCTAGCCTGGGTCGTGCAGTCAATCAGCTTCCGAAAGTTCACACAGCGTGCAAGTTTCTAGGAACGGAAAATTTATTGCTCCGAGAAGGGCTTCAGAATTTCTTCTCCTTCCAGCGTTTTAAATGACAGTATTGTTCGCCCGGGATGATTTACATTCGAGCGGCTATGGTTTAAAAATGCTCGCCTGAGAAACTGGGAGGAGAGCATGAAGGGTGGAACTTGGGGAAAGAAGCTTGAGCCTGATCTTCAATAAAAGTTCATTCTTGCGAATACAACGCATCTTCTGGGATCCGTGCCTAAGCTTTAGTTTCCACGGAACTGCAATGTTAGATTTTAAATTTTATTTTCCTTTGCCGAGTTTTGTTGTAGTGCACATTCTGGATAACGTGAGAAAATGCACCGAACGTACTCAGTCAAGAAAACAGGTTCTTTGTTACCTCTAACGAGGATAACTTACGTCTACACAAATCAGATGCTTCGAAACACGAGGACATGCCTTTTAATTCTGTCCCTTTGTTGCTTTCATTGTACCGCATTTACAGACAAGAGAATAACTAATCCGACATTCCGGCATCTGTATAATTAATAAACTGTACACGGTTCGGACAAATACAGTCTGAATAGCTTCCCCTGTCCTTTACGTTCTCTTCTCATTTAACATCGAGCGTTCGTGTGCCATTCTCTTTAATGTCAGCGCCACATGCGAAACATTTTCTCCATTTCCAACTGAACCAACCAGCGGTTAGTAAAGCAACCATCCTATGCTTCTGCCACCCAGGAAATGATCTTCTCCCACCCCCAGAGAAGGTCACAGTATTACGTCAGATTTCTTTGTGAACTGCCCCGTGACAGAACCCCTTGACCCCGCGCGATATCAATATGTGCCGGAACTGCTTCGTTGTCATGACGACAGTAACTACGTTTTACGGGATGAAAGAAAGATAAAAGCGACGGTAACTTGATTTGTATCCCTTGGTGTATTATTGCGACTCCAATATTGCTGTGATGGCAGTGGACCTTATCATCACATGGTTGAGTTTCCTAGGTTAATTTTTTTTTTTTTTTAAAGCAAGTCAGATGAATAGATGAATGGTTATAAAGTGGACTAGTAAATGGTACACTCTTGTAGAGCTGGGGGTACGGGATGTAAACAAGAATCACATGCCACTGAAACAGAATTTAGTAATGCTGAAAGCCACTAACAAAGAAAGAAGAGAGAGAAAGAAAAAAGAAAATAAAAAACACATTGTTTTCCCGGAGACGTGCATGCATGTTGCAATAACACTTCCTTTAAACACTACACCGATTGTAATCAGTACAAAACATGATTTTCCCCACAGAACCCTTCATACTCTTATCTCACAGATTTTCCTCGAGATTGAAAAAAAAAAAATGTCCCACATGGCAACCAATGGTCCTGCTCTTTGAATCGCAGTCCTGTCGAAGAGTGTAGTCCATATAATGGCGATAAAACGCAGGGTTTATTATTCGTGTCTAAGTAATAATTTCCGAACCTTGTGATGTGTGCAAAGCCGTGAGCAATCTGCCGTTCTCTTATTTCATTTTTTGTGGGTGCCGGGGTCCAGAAAGCGACGTCACGAGTACTATCTGCCGCAAATCAGTGCAGTACCGCGAGGGGCGGGTGTCGTAAAAGGGTAGTCTGCGAGTCTTGAAGTAGGGAAAAGGAAGAGAGTGTAGTTAATGCTCAGCAACTGTTCCGCATCCTCTTTTTTTTGCAAATAAAAAGAAAATGGCGGCGTCGAACATGATCTTGATGGTTTTCCTTGGCAATGGCGATGCTATTGGCAAATATTTCCCCCTCTCTTGTTCAGCAACAGGATAATCTTCGCCTTTACTTTTTAGACATCATAGGAAGAACGAAGTGTGTGTGTGTGTGTGTGTGTGTGTGTGTGTGTGTGTGTGTGTGTGTGTGTGTGTTGAAACATAGTGGATTTACACGACCTCCATTGCAGACATACCCTTGTTCCGTGTGCACAAAGGGGTATGGCATGGGAGGAAAAGCTAAGCTTTGCAGTAAAAGCTCTAAGCGCACAGGGTGAACTAAGACATATATCTATATATCGCGCGCAGCTAGCGAACATGCGTCCAAGATTAATTCGCTAATAATGGGGCTTCTATCACCTGCTTGTTACTGTACCGATAGCGACACCTGATAAATTCCTCCACGCCTGCCGGAGCCTGGGGATAGGTCAGCCCCGGAGAACAGCTCGCAGACCGCGATCTTTACACGTAATCCGCGCTTTTCTCCGCGTTGCCGTCTTTCGTTACCGGACGCCACTTTATTCGCAGTTTGCTAAACGGTGCAGTATCGTGTGCCTCGCGAAGAAGATAACATCCAGTTATAAAAATATTGATTACCTGGTTCTGGAGAAAATAGCCCTATCTTCTATCTGACCGGTGGGTTTTATAAGCCAGGAAGACGAAGATATATCAAAATGATCAAACTGGATTCTGCGTATATACGCGTGCGAGGAGATCATCCATCTTTGAAAGATGGCGACGACATAGATGGACTGCAGAGTGCGGTGGGAACTCTGGGGGTGGAGATGATTGACGTCTTTTGGGCTAACGTTTTAGTGAGTGAAGAATGAAAGCTCTGTCGGAGTGAGACCATCCGCGACTGTTTGAAGTGTGTGATAACAGATGATGACATTCTTGCCGACGCGTTTTACTTGACTACAGTTGCCAAGCATTTCCTGTTGTAACGACACTCTGGATTGGACGCTCCGTTAATGAGGGGCATCAAATCCAAGCTTGAAATGTATTGCATTAGGGATAAAGGTTGAGCTGGGTGGAGAAGGTGCAAGTAAATTAGTTGAGTAAGATTAATGTCATAAAAGACAGAGATTTATAAATAACATTTTTAGAAGAGTTCAGACAGTTGGAAAAAGTCAGTTCAATGATTTTGGTGTATGGGTTGGACATTTCTCTCTCATTTAAAATCACGAACGGTACAAGATGATTAGAGGGGAAGGTCAGGCGCTATCCACATGTTGTCTAAGAATAACATTTGTCTACTTACTTTTATTTTGTGTGTGTGTGTGTGTGTGTGTGTGTGTGTGTGTGTGTGTGTGTGTGTGTGCGTGTGTGTGTGATTGTAGGGTACCAGTTGCGATATGCACTCAACTAACTGCTGTTTTCCCTCGTTTATTCACAGCTCCATTACCGTTCACCATCAAGACAGGAATACCGACGGTGGTACCCAGCCAGTACGGGTGAGTAAAAATTTTCCTTTTTTAAAAAAAATTCATCGACTGGCCTTTTATCAACGCTATTTGTATGTGATTGCGTGCGCATGCATGCGTGCGTGCTTATTCTGTTGATCAGACGCATGTACAACCTCCTTTTTAGTCTCCGGGAGCCACCTGAAAAATGTGACGTCGTGAATGCAGAACAGAAAGAAAGAACAAACGAACGAGAGAAAGAAAGACCGTGCGGCTTGCCTGGCTAGATTCGAAAGTACCACCAGTGGGAAGGAGAGAAAGCAGTTCTAAACTCTATTGCTATTAGCGGCCCAACGTTTTCCCTTCTGATTTCCTTTTGTGTTGAAAGGAGACTTATGAGAACGCCTTTAAAAATTAAGCAGAAAAATTAAGCGGGATAATCCGGAATGTCATCTCATGGGATATTACTTGAAGAAGGTAGGCAGAGTATTTACAAAGTGCAGTGGGGTATTGCATTGATCAGTATTGCATTGATCTGGTGTTGGGGGTTGTGCCTTGACCTGCGGCTGCAGTGTTCTAGAGATGGAAGAAGATCCCTTACTTCTTTATCTCCACTCCCTAAACCCTCGCAACATTCTCCCGTCTTGTGATTTTATGTTATTTTTGTTCTTCACTGTCCCCCTCCAGTTTCTGTCTATTCTCCGACTTTCACTTTCGGAATGTTACCTACACGAGACCACGTAATTACGTTGTCATTACGTTGTGCGTACGTTGTGTGGCAATGCCAATCGCACAAGGTAATCTGGCACTCTGCACTTATCAATTAATCAATCAATCAATCAATCATATTATATGTATCGAACATGTCAAAACATTAGGTTAAAGAAATACATCTTTAGCGAAGCTCAGCGTGCAGGGATGAGTGACCTCCGTCAAAAAAAAAAGTGTGCTAGGCTTACACAACTCTTTGTTAATAGTACTAGTCTTAACGCCAAGCATCGCTTTCTTTAAACTTATTGTAATGTCTTAGAAAATGCAAAACACTAAGATGCTTAGATTTCACGGAGAAATAGGGAAGGCGTTCAACAGTATCTGACCTAACCCGTTATCTACACAAACGTCGTCATCATCCATTCTTTTATTCCACGTTTTTGTTCCTTTGAAAACAATAAGTCGTAATAATCCTATTATTATATTATTATTACTACACTGTTAATTAAAGTGTCTTTTCCAACTGCGAGCGTCGATATGACCATTGCACCGACTAAAAGTGAACAACAATCAAACTGAGTCTTTTTGTTTTTCCTACTTTCCAATCTATTGTAATGTTCTCTCCCCCCCTCGCCCCCACACCTCCATGTCCTTCCCCCCCCTCGCCTTGTCTACATTTCTCGGTATCTCAGCCTATCGTTTCGTTTTTCCACAACCCGCCCTTTTATAATGATTACGGTAATAGAGACGCAGAGGCTTTTAAAGAAGGAATGACAGGTGAGTTCAAAAGAGGAGGCGGAGGAAATGAAGAAAACAAATGTCGGAGGAAAACTGGAGGGAAAGTGAGTGGCCTATCTCGATTTAAAAAAAACAAACAACGGTATTGTGAGTGCAGTTATTTTCTTGCAAATAAAATCTGCAAAGCGCAATGTTACCCGCTTCTAATTTCAGCCCCTGCCTCTTACAAAAACCTTTCAGATAGCCGGTGAAAGTCTGAGTGAGAAGCACTGCAGGACGCTTTATGGCGCTGTTTGGAAGACGATCACTTTTGAAATAATGTTTTGAGGCGAGCTAGCCAACAACTGGTGACGCCGAATACATCTCAGCTGTTTTAGTTTTAATGCAAAAAGTCTTGCGCCTGCTATGGATGCGCAGCCACATTTCCTCCTCCTAAAAGAAATGCATAATATGATTTGGTAATCTGGTCTTTGCTTAAGTCTTATGGTGGCAACTTGCTTCAGTCTTCAATCTATGGCATCAAATAAGTCTTATTGCTAAAGTGCGCTTATTTCTTTACTGTATAAAACTGTTCATATGCTCCTTTGTTCTGTCCGCACTCCTCAGCTTTTGTGACTGACTTTCGAGTTATCTTTCGAGATTGATTTTTTTTTCCCCTATGCTGGTTATCTAAGGTTTTATTGTGCGAGTTATCTATCGAAATTTCTTGTGCGAGTTATCTATCTTTCGTGCGAGTTATCTGTCTTGCGTGCTTTCTATGTTTGACTTTGTATACGATTTATCTTGCGCGGCGGGGATATCCTACGTAGCTTTTGTGAGGTTGAGGTTGGTATTAGTATCGCAGCTCTTATGCCTCGTCCAAGGCTTCTGGCCATGAACTCTCGTCACTTTTCTGAAGGTGTACGATTGAAGTGTTTAGCTCCCATGCACATGCGTGCACAATAACAACAACAAAGACATTTCACGTCTCCGTGTCAAATTTTAAATGAGTTAATTAAAATAAGCAGTATATGTAATCGCTTCCATTGAAGAAGCCCAGGTGACCTACACAATGAATGTTCAGTCCCTTCACTAAAATGTAATACTGCCCTCCTCTAATATCATCTCCGTTGCACTAATTCCTTGTTTCCCTAAATTCCATCCATGACGATCAACGTAGTTTTATACCTCACAGTCAACAAAACTTGTCAGATCGAGAGCACATTCTAAATAATAAATATCCCTACAGCCTTCTGTTTTTGTCCCAAATTAATGAAAGGTCAGAGAGCACGATTCTGCTTCTTTCTCAGCAACATATGCGCGGGTATTTTACAGTTTCCCTCAAAATGTGACACGACCAGAGACGTTACAAGCTTTTCATTTCAGTATCTCTTCTGTCTCATCTTATTCCCTGGTGCGAAGACAGCAGACGAAATGACAAATATTACTAATTACAAACTCAGCGTACGCACATACACACACACACGGACGCGCGCGCGCACACACACACACACACACACACACACACTGACCATTAGTTATGAATGGGACCTGTCTATATGTATGTACCCAAATGTACACCTATGTAGGAAAGTATTAACTCCCAGGAGATGTATACTGTGCTTTTAAAGTGTGACGCATCGACATGACTACAACTAGACCAAGTAACTGTTATATTTGTGCATATTATGCTTGAGGCGGCTGTGTTCTTATTAAGAAAGGTGCTACTTACCTGTGATGAACTAATTATTCTTTTCCGTCTCTTATGTAAATCATTTTTCATTGCGAGATTGTGTGTGTGTGTGTGAGTGAGTGAGTAGTGAGTGAGTGAGATGGGACTGGGTGGGCCATGCTGCAAGCTAGGGCTTAGGGCCGAGTAGATGTAAGGGGGGGGGAACCTGACTGAGCGTCGACCCACCCTTTTCAACGTGGGATATTGCAACGGCTGTTTCATCTTCCCAAGAGCATGCATTTGGCATCGGGGGTATGTTAAGAGGTCTGAAACGCGCATGGCTGCTCTGATGATTTCAACAAATGGATTTTTTTTTATTACTCGCGAAACTTATGGGTGCATGGGCAAGCACTCTCTCTCACCTCTTCCTCTCTTACTCTCTTCCCCTTCTTTTTGATTTTAACTTCTTAACTTCTTGCTGAGCAGCACCAAAGCGCAGGCAGTCACTAGACCAGTGATGTTGTCATCGTGTAAACTGACGATTTCTTTCACTTCAAACTGGTCAATTCTTTCTTATTCAAATGGTTGCTTTCTTATTGAGCTAGTGATTATTCTGTCTCGTTTTTACCTGCCTCCTCCTCAACCCCGCTAATTACCGCACCCTTTATTCTAACAGTTGCCTTCTTCCACTTACCTTCTCCTGTCCCACCATCTCTTCTCCCCACCACCCACCCTTTCTTCCTTTCTTTTCCTGATCCCCTCTCCCCTTGGTATGCACTTCCTTTCACTAACTCTGTGCTGTATAAAAGTTGTTCAGTCCGCATAATTTTCCCGTTTCCCGAGATTGTGTCCTGCTGATTTGTCTTTTAGTTTTACAGACCTCTTGTCCGTTATCCGTAAAATGTAAAGGTGACGTTTCCTGAGGCAATTGAAGATTTGGTTTTATAATTTTGTGAATATCTTACGTGAATAATCGTTTTCAGCTTCTCAACTCTTTCTGTGCGTGTGTATATATTTGAGGGAGGAGAGAAAAAGAGAGTTTCCCCCATCGGTAAACAGAACGGGCAGGTAACGCTGACTATTTAAGAAAACAATGTGAGCGCTCTTTTTTAAGGCACAGTACCTCCTCGAAGCCGAACACCTGTAGTTCATGATCAAACAGTATTCACGCCTCAAAAGAAGTTCTAACACAACCCACACCTCGTAAGCTATTCCGATGACCTGAAGAAAGGCGTGGAACGTCTGCGAAGGTGTTGCGCTCGTGAAATCAAGCTCCTCTCGTTTCTCCACCCGACTGTCCCTTCCAGTAAACACGATGTCAGCGTCGACGAAGATTGCAGCCTCCACACCTTCACCCACCCTCTTCCCCCGGCACACACACACACACACGCCCTCCGCCTAAAATAATTTTGCAAATGGCGCAAAAGAGTCTCAAGGGGTGTCTACACATCTACTTTCGTATCCAATATTTCCACAAAAGTAGCAAAGTGAGGGGAAGAAGTGAGCTGCTTTTTAGGGGTTTTCCCTTTTTCAGTCTATGATTCTGTTCAAACGCCACTGACTTGGTTCTATGTCGACAATTGTACGGTGGGCTATCCTGTGCAATCTTGTTTAGTGTAGCGGTACACGAGACTCGATCACCTGATGTTGGTTCTGTCTTAATTTCTTTGATTGTGTCAGATACAAAATTCCTGTACTAGGGGTTTTGTATTGTTGGTTTGATTTCATTTCTGCCAACACAGCGCCTCTCTTTATTCTGTTTGCGATACCTTAAGGAGATTTGTCCTGGCGGAATATTCCTAGTCACGTACTGTTGAGCTGTGTGTGCCGTTACTTGCAGAGGTCCTCCGAACTTTGTCACACATCTTCCCCTCCCTCCCACGGTACAAGTCCCTCTCTCCCTTCCTGTATGGTTTGTCTATTGCCTACCTTTCTCTCTCTCTCTCTCTCGATGTGTGTGTTTGTTATTTGTTGCGTGTAAGTAGCTTGTGCTTGGCTTGTGTGTGTGTGTGTGTGTGTGTGTGTGTGTGTGTGTGTGTGTGTGTGTGTGTGTGCTGTATTTTCGTGAGAGGGGACGGAGGCTCATTCTCAGTGTGTGACCGCACAATAAGTTTTGCAAACGTATCAAGGATATTATTTTTTATAAACATGTTGCACACTTCAAGGGTCAGTGCGAGACAAGATTTACTTAGCTACTTAATAGCCTAATAATTGGTAATAACCTCGTAGGACTCTTTCTTTAAAATGTCAGGTCATGTCTAAAAATGTTTTGCGGTGTTGTGCAAGATATTTTTTCCTTCAGGGATGCTTTTGTCACTTTTCTTTTTGTTTGTTTGATAGAAATAAAAAACGATTCTATTCGTTCGCATAAAGTGTGCGGTGGTTTGCAGTGTCCGAACGTTTCACATGTCCATTTTTTTTATGACGATGCGAATGTTTAACCTTGCCAACATTAAGTCACATCCTCTATTGTTCCTCTTGTTCTTTATTTAGCGGCTAAACCACCAGGAACCCAGTTGCTTCGGCACTGCTGACGTCATTTCCGGGCTAGGTGGAAAAGGGGGAATAACTTGTCAGAAGAACATGGTACTGTTTGTGGTTTTTTTTGTGCAGAAGAGTTGGTTGTCGTTATTTTTTGCAGTTTGTTCCACTCTCTGTTGAGTGATACTCGTCTCCAAACTTTGCTTGGTCTTGGCTCTTGTGTGTGGGGTTCTTCTTTGTCTTGTATACTCAGAATAATGCTGACCATTACTGTCGTGTGTGGTGTTTTTTTGTGGTGAATCTTTATTTCTCAGCCTTGATAAGAAATACGATAGACGTTGTAGTTCTCTTTCACGAGAAGATTCAAAATGAGGCGTGCAGGCTTCCATCGCTGTTTACGAACCAGAGCGGATAATTTCTTTTCAAAAAAAACAAACAAACAAACAAACCCAGAAATGCAGAACTCTTGTAGAACAGCAGCTAATTCTCTTCTGTAAATTTTTTAGCGTCCTTTTCCTCTTTTGTATGGCTATATATACGTACATAAGTAAATTCTGAAGTATTTTGCTTAATCGTAGTCTTCATGTTGCAGACTATTTTTCTTGATCAGCTTTCTCCTTTTCTCCCTAGTTTTCTCTCCTTCTTGGAAGTGGTGTTTGGCTGGTTTGACATTTTTGTGTTTAATCTTTTGCGGTTTGCTAGACATTGTAGTTATTGTTTTGCTGTGCATCGCTGCTTTCTGTGCTGATAGAGTGATGGTGATTTTTTCGTTTTTTTACTACAGCCTTTTTCTCTTTTTTTTCTTCCTTTCTTGTGGAAAGTTTATCTCGTGGTGGTTTGACTACTAACAAGCAGGCGAAGACTCTCTATCCAAAGAGTCTCAGTCATGGTAAACGGGGTGGGGGGGGGGGGGAGAAGGAAGCCCTGGTAGGGGCTGTTGGCGCGACATTAAAGGACATCAGGATGGTACCCAAGTGGGGTAAGTCTTTGAGACGATCAAATTCTTGGAGAAGGCTGTCACGATGGGTATTGCCCAAGGTTGTGTGTGAGTGAGTGAGTGAGTAAAAGGTGGAAGGACTGATGTGTGTGTGTGTGGCTGGCTGGCTGGGTGTATATATGTAGTTATCTTTTCGTGCGTCTAAAAATCGTCGTTTTCGTGAATAATAACCAAGATAAAAAACAACCAAGTCCTCTTTTGGCTTAGATCACGCATTTCTTTATAATCGAAAGTTACTTTCAGCATCTGCACATATATGTTTGTGCATTTTCCCAATTTTTCGTGTGCCTGGAGTGCCATGGAATCCGAGAAAAAAAAAAAACTCCGAAATAAATATTCAATAAAAAAAAACCTGACGTGCGTAAACATCTTTGTGCTTTTAAAAAAGCCGACAGGTTGATTGACTCTGCCAGCGCCTGCCTTTGATCGTTTTTTGATTTGTTGAGATGTTCATAGTAAACACCTGGCCCATTCCTCCCCCCCCCGAACCCCTCCCCCCCCCAAAAATAAAAACAACTACGTAAACTTCCAGCAGGGTCACGTGACGCTGTCAGTTAGACTGCAGCTGACAGTTTTAACAAAGTGCCAAAAATTTGTAACATCGTCCGTAAATCGCGCCCAAACCTGCTGTTATCGTTGCCGTACCTGAAGTCGACAGCCGATGAGAGAAAATCTCGATAACGATAGGAGTTTGACGCCGTTGCTACAAAATTGTTTTCCGGCGTGACGTAGGCCTCTCCCTCTAGCCTGAGTTCCTCTGGGTTTCCTGTTCTATATTTCATTGAATAACCCTCTTTTCTTGTCTGTTTTCAACGGTCGTGGCAAGGGTTTGACTGAAGGCTGGGTGTGTTGTACCCTCACGAAGAGATCACCCAGAGGTGGCCAATAATAAAAAAAAAACTAAATGTCTCTCTCTCCCTCCTCGCTTCTTCCATCCCTATCCTCTCCCCGCACTCTTGTGTGTAAGAGAGAGAGAGAGAGACAAGGTGTTTCCTCAATATTTTCTGCTAAAACACTGAACCACCAATTTTTTTCCATTTTCGGTTCTTGATGGCGCTTAAATGACTTTTCGATGAGGCAACAGACTGCGCCGATGAGAAAGGTGTTTGGCAATGGACGAAAGTTATTTTCAGCCGTTTCGTCTGGCCATTTATACCCGTTATACGTGTTAGAGAGAATGGTGGATTCCATAAATTGGGCTCATTTCTAGACTTAGTATAGACTGCGGCGAAGATCAGATCTCGCCAGACGCTTTTAACAAGTTCCGACAGCGTGTCAGGGTGACACGGGTGTGCGCTGCGATTTTTCTTTTGTGAATTACTCATCAATGAACTGCACAGAGGTTGGACGTCTTCCAGGGCATCTCCGTACCTACTTAAATCTACCCATCGGTCATTCCGTCCGTGAGACTCACTCACTCACTCACTCACTCACTCACTCACTCACTCACTCACTCACTCACTCACTCACTCACTCACTCACTCACTCACTCACTCACTCACTCCATTTCTTGTCTGTCTCCCTGCATGTCTGTTTGTCTCTTTGTCAGTTTGCTTCTTGCACTGTGCATTTTCATTGCCGCTTATCGCGGTGTGCATGTGTTCATGGGTGTGCGCACCCCTTTGTGTGCATGTTAGATAAGCTTTTCTGTTGCTCAGCAAGTCGGCACACGATCCCGTAGTTAGAATGAAAAATGAGGAAAGGGTTACGCTTCGGCCACGTGAAGTTTCAAAGTGAGATTGAAGTGCCTTTACAAGGAAAAAAAAGTTTAAGGCGATGAAGTTAACAGGCATTTTAATTACGAAAGGCTCTCTTGAGCTTAATGCTGGTGAACTTTAAAAAACGAAAACTCACGAGAAAGTTTTTTGTAATTAATATTTGGGTCAAATGTTAGATAAGTAATTATTGCCTAGAATATTTGTCTAGTCGTTAGTCTGTCTTCTTATCTGACTTATCATTCATTTGGTGTGTGTGTGTGTGTGTGTGTGTGTGTGTGTGTGTGTGTGTGTGTGTGTGTGACTAATAGCTTAGCTTAATGGTGAAACGTTTGCAATATTTTCCTTACAAACACTTACTTACGCACTCACATTGCTGTAGCCTCATACGGACACAGTTTTAATTCACCACCACCACCACCACCACCACTAGCAGTAGCCTGGCTGCGTAGTCCCGGGTTCTCCCCTTTTCCACGGGAGACAGTGAACTTTCTCAAGGGCATGTCACCCGACTAAGACAGTCATAACTGGTGACAGCCTCTGTCTTTGCCCGGCGCCTTTCTTTACAGTCTGCATGCAGTGGTCACAGGGGTGGGGGGACACCCTCTGGCTCCTAGCAGCCACGGCCTTCCTCCCCCTGCCCCCCACCCACCTACATCTTCCCTTCCCCTCGTTTCCTAGCCTCTCACCAACTCTCCCCCCCCCCACCCTCCACGCCCTCTCTCTGTGTCTAGCGCGCTCCAGACTTATTGTGTGCCCGCCGGGATTAAAGTCATAAGGGACAGCTCGCGATTTGCCATCAGCCTTTGCCCTCTATGTTAATTGTGAACGCCTGCAATTTATTACGCTGCTGTATACTGCCTTCGCGCGCGCGCACACACACACACAATCTCTTTTTCAAACTCTGTTTCTGTACGTCACGGCGGAGAAAGCCTGTTTTCAACTGTTCTCAGTCGTCATTTTTTATTTTTATTTTTAACCATTGACGCCTCGATTCTCAGCTCCTTGGTGTTCAAACCAGCGCTAGCGGCTCTCTTGACTGAAATGAACCCAACCCGTTCAAGTATGCCGTCCTTTGTAAAGGACCCCAGAGCCTCCTTAGCGCTCTCACGTAATGCGACGATGATCGGGTGGAGGACGGGAGCGAAGTGAAAGGGAAAGGGGGGCATTTCACACGACGAGGACTAGGTCTAGAGAAGTAGAGCGTCGGCGGAAAATATGGCGAGACTGCCTGCCTGAGCACGTCGTTACCTGGCCAGCCAGGTGTGTACACGCTCGAGTGTTTCTCACGTAACTCCACAGGTAGCGAGCACCGTGAATGCCCGAAGCAGCACCGTGAAAACAACTTGGTATTGAAGTCTACCTTCAGCTTTTTTACACCTTTGATTTGCTTTGAGTTTTTTTTATTAATTGTTTATTTGTTTCGTTTTTAAAGACTGGTAGCGAGCCGAGTCTTACTAACGGACAAGTGTTGCGCCATCAGAAAGTGTCCGAACTAAAAACAAATTATTTTTCCCGTGGATTTTAAATTTATTACTGAATAAAATTAGCAGAAATAAAAACATGTTAAAGAATGTCTACGGTACAGTGCTGAATGGAGACAAAAAAGTAGAATGGTCTGTAACGACCGGTAATCTTCCGTGACCTGCAGTGATGAACCAGAGGTAATGCGATACATCCCCACGGTGCGCTGTAACTCCACTCAGAATCTCAAGTAATGTGTACCACAACCCTAGGTAAGCTCCGTGTAACCTTAGATGTGGACAGTACACAAGACGTGTGCATCTAGGCTAATATCCTTGATCAGCACCTTGCTGCCACCTACCACACGACCATGCAGGACTTCCGGTCCAGAGAAGAGAGATATGGATGACTGTGAACTTTGTGTGAGACCTTAGGCAAGTTAAGCGTAAGAAGAACGAGTGTGTTGGGGGAGGGTTGAATCCCCAGCAAAATGATCAGAACCTAAGAGGTTTCTGTCTCGTAATGTTGGCTATGCTTTACTTTCGTTTGCACTCCACCCAGTAGCATCTCTCCCCGCCCGCCAGCTACCCGTGTCCCTCCCTCCCCACCCAGCCGTTGCATCTCCCTGATGGTTCTTTTCCTGGTGCTTTGAGAGAAGAAAGTAGTAATGCATGTTGGACACGGGATACAGCAAAACAAGAGATAAACGCAAAGAGGTTCCCTCTTCACGACCTCAGGTGTAACAGGTGCAGAGGAGTGTAGAAGGATCTTGGTGCGGACTCCTCCACAAACACCCAGCCCCCCACCCAACCCATTCCCTTACCTTCTCTTTGTCCCTCTTGTTTCCCCAACACCCCCATCCATCCTCTTACACATACACACACATTCACTCACATGCGCACACCCAATGCTATCGTATGGTTTATTGCCCTTTTACTTCCGACGAGCTGGCATCGTAGCAAAGAGGCGAAGATTTATCAAGTGCCTACAGCCTCGGACGGGTGGGAGGGATGGGATGGAGAACTGGGTAGTTCTGGCGGCAGTATCCAACGGGTTTTCACCTGTGGGCAGTGGTACCCATTAATCACGCCGTAAAGAGACGGGACTCCGCGAAGCAAGGCAGCTCGCTTGCAAGAAGAGTGGCTCTAGGGGGGGGGGGTGTCCTGGGACGACGGTTGTTCTTTTGCTAGCTGGTGGCTAAAACAAGTAGTTGTGTCGTGGTGGTCGGGTAGAACATATAAAAATGTGAAGTAAGATGCGGTAGGGACATGGCGTACATGAGAAATATTTAGTTTGTTCAAAACAAGATTCGGCAAACTATGACAGAAGCAGCGTATTGTGTGTGTGTGTGTGTGCGCGCGCGCGAGTGTGTGTGTGTGTGTGTGTGGAGGATAGGGGGCGGCGGAGTCTTGCGTTCTGCGCATGCGTGTACATTCTCTAAGACTGATTGTCCACAAAACGAAACAGAAGTTTTCGCTCTTCTTGAGTTCTAAAACGTCACGTTCCTGAACCTAGGCTCTTATGCAGGAAGATAAATTGAATTTTTGTGTAGGCAGAAAAACTATTTCTTATTTGTTTTTTTTTAAAACAAGCTGTGCATTTACGCCATACTTCGTTGTGTTCAGTGTTTTTCTTTCAGCTGGCATAACAAACCCAGTCATTCGCTGATAATGTTTTATGGGATGCAGGTGCATGCTTCCGAGTCACTCCTGTCAAATGTTATAATATACGAAATTTTTAGTGACAAGGGTCCAAGGCTGACAGTTCCTAGCTTAGGTGCTAGGTATGCAGGAAACTCAATTGGAGAAAAGAAAAAATACAAACTTTGGGATCTCTATTCTTCTTCTCTTTGCGTCTTTCCCTCACATGCACTTTTTGTGGTTTTCCCCGTTTTCTTATTATTTATTTATTTTTTTTGTTGGCAGAAAGTAGCAGTTTCATCCCTCATTTTTCACCTAATGCCACAATAGGTTCCAGACATCTTAATGAAGTTTTATTTGTACAGACGACGTCCATATGTTAAATCTCATTTATTTACTTGCGCAGTATTTTTGTGGTTGCGTGTGAGTGTGTGCGTGAGAGAGAGAGAGAGAGAGAGGAATTCAGACAAAATTGCTGATCCCGACCCTCAGCCAGAAACAGGAAGCGCGCGGACCCTGAATGCTTTGGCATTGTCTTCCCACCTTCTGTCAGTTTCTTTTGGCCCTCGTCAGCGGCACCTTGCCGCTCTCGAGGCGTTTTTTGGCCGAGGCCCGTTTGGCGCAATCGTTCTCGCATCGCGTGGCCATGTTTGCCAGCAGGTCGCCCCCCCACATCCACCCCTTCTTCCACCTACTTCCTCCTACCCGGCACACTTCTGTCGACAGGTCTGCGCACTCTTGCTGCTACGGGGCCGAGCGAACAACGAGCGATGCGCCGAAAGTTTCATTGTAGCGTGCGGCAGAGTAAAACGACCCACACACATGCCAAGAGCTGGCGTCCACGATGCGTCACAGTCTTGTTCCACGGGTATCTATCTATCAGCTAACCCCAAAAGTGCATCGCGGTGCAATTGCACTTAAAAACTTCGTACTCGAAGTGAGACAGATTTTTCAAAGTTGTTTTTAAATTTCTTGTCATATCTTTCTTTTTGTCCGTTATCCTTGTTTCGGTAGGCATCAGTCGAGAACATTGTCAAAGCTGAAACATTGTATCATGGGGTGTGCTCTGGATATTACCTTTGGCATGCGACGCCCTCCCTCCCTTTTTTTTTCTTCTTTTCACTGGCAGACTAGTCCTAGCGAGAGTTAATGGTCATGTGGTCAGGGGGAGGTAACGCTTTCGTGCCCAAGTGCACTCTGCGATAAATGATTCCAAGTCTGAATGTCAGGGTCTTGAAAAGTCGAAGACATGAAGACCACGCAAGTAGACCCATGGTATGTAGAGCGTAGACCCCCTTTTTGGTGAGGGGGTGGATATCGTTGGAAGTCACAGTGCTTAGACCCTTCTACGACGTCACTTCCTCATTAAGCAAAATATCCAAGAGGACGTTTTCCGGAAAACGTGATCTGGACAATATGACGTGCTGCTAGCTTGTAACACCCACCCTCTAATCTTTTCTTTTTCCATCTTTATAATCTTGCAGCTTTGAAGCAAAGACTCAGTGAATCGAAATGGTGAGCTCAGAGGTTGGCAAACATCTCACTGACATGGTAAGCTCACAGTTTGGCAACCAAATCATCCCAAGAAAAGGCAAGGGAGGGGGGACATGCAGGAGCGCACATGGCAAGTTGTCGGCCTCGTCTGTGGCGTTGTTGCGCCTGGTTTGTCTGACTGGATTGATCGTAGTTGAGTCACAACCGCCCACATTCAACACTCTGCAGCAATATGTTTATTTTTGTTCTGATCTCTTACCCTCTCCTTCATCTATCTCCAGCTTTCTCTCTCCGATGGCATAGTGGTAACTCGCTTACCCCCAAGACATGATCGTGGGTTCGAATCTCGTCTCCCGCGCACGTTTTTTTGTGTGTATTTCAATTGCTTTTTTGTTATTGTTGTTGTTGTTCATTCGTGTATTCTGGGTAACAAGACTTGGTTTCTTTTGTGCTACGCATCTAAACTTGTGTCGATTGCTGTATACCGTACATCTTTCTAGTGTGTCTGCGGCTATCTTAGGCGTAAGCAGCTCCTCATATTACGTAGCTTTGCATCAGTTTGCAACTTCGTGCAGTACACAGCTCCACAAATTACGTAGTTTCCGCTTTGCACTGCGTTACTCGAGGTCGGTGGTGGATGTCAAGCGATATTAGGTTACGTCATCTCTGCCACTGTCACGACCCCATGAGCCAGTTGCTCTTTGCTCGAGGGGGTGAATATATTATCACAGCAGTTCACTGGATTTTGCACCGTTCTTGTTAACTGCTGCGTGAGCCAGGAGATTAGGGCATAAGACTTAGTCCTGAGCTGTCTAGTAATAACAGTCATATTTAGCCTTAAAATCCTGGGTTAAGATAAGCAGGAGTTTCTGTCCTGTTACAGAAACGACGCTATTAAATATGACTTGACGAAATTAAGCATAAACCGGCAAGCAGGAGGACAAAAGACGACTAACGGAACGAGTTTTTTTTAATACCCACCAAACTTTTTCAGATATTAACATTTTCAAATACCCACGGACGGAACTGGCGGAAAAAGCGTTAAGATTCTGACCATAGTGTGATAAGAGTTAATTGCTACAACCACTCATTGAAACATGGCTTACGTTTTACCACTAAGCTTTCTGTCGGATTCAGATCTCCTGTCTTAGCTTTCAATGATGAATTTATCCTGTCAAGGCAAAAGCCAGACAGAGGAAAGATAACTAGGTCTGACGAGGTTAAAAAATAGACGTGTGAGCAGATTTTATAGTCTCATTCTTACCGGTTCAAAATTCCGTTTTAGGAAATCGGTCGAGGCGGAAGGGTTTGGTGGTAGTTAGCGAACCATGGTTTTAGAATTTTTCTATAATCTTAACTGGTTTTAGAGCCTTCGCCGTTTTGTGCCATCACACAGTTTCTTGATGAGCAAAGACAAAGGGACCAGGGCAGGTAGAATAACCTTTACTGATCTGGGGCCAGTTGCACAACATTTTTCTAAACCTGAAAACTGTTCTAAAGAAGCAAAATCTCTTCTCTGCCATTTAGATCCATTGCACAAGAACATACAAAACATTGTACTGACAGGACGGAAAGTCAGACTTCAACAACTTACTTAAAGCAGTTTTACTTTTTAAAAATTCTAAAATTGTTGTGTGCACTTCAAACTGATTATCTAAAAAGATTTAAGGCCTAAAAGTGTTTAAAATTAGAAATGTGTTGTGCAACTGGCCCCTGGCTTACATTACACGAAGCTAAATCTGATAATTGCAGCAAATGCAGTGGGCAGAGTAGATGTCTAATGAATCCATCTAACGTACCTTTCAAGTTGAGACACAAGCTCATCAAACCTGATATTTTTGTAACTAGTTCATTCTATGGTTCGGCCCATCAACGCTTTCACGAGTTGTTCTGTTTTTAAACATATAATCTTAGTGTTGGCTGCGATAACAATGCTTTTTGTGCCTTGTCATTGAAATACTTTGTAGGCTAACACGCTACGAGTATCTAGGTTAGGTCCGTTAGGAGGTCATGATACTGATAGTTACCATGTAGTGATACCTAGACCTTTGTGCACAGGTCTCGTTTCAGGTTTGCAACTCCCCACGAGGTTTTTTTTTCCTCAACCCCCCCCCCCCCACCTCTCCACAAAGAATGAAAGAAAGAAACTTTCACAGACCGGAAACAAGCGTATCAAGGTTTGGTTTTTATGTTTTATCGCTGGGTTTGGTCCTGCTGAGGTTAACGAATTTTGACCCATCGATTGATTAATTACTTTCAAGTGGCCCATTTATCATGCCCGAAAAGTGTGCAAAAGGTACGATCTACAGCAGTCGTTGCCTGCCTTTATCTTTCTTCTTCTCTCTCTTCAAATTTTAAGTTGGTATTGTTTTGCTCTTACAAATCTGCAAGTCTAAGCGAGATAAAGAAAAAAATGGGGGAGGGGGAGGTTTGAGGAGAGGGAGAGAAAAGGAGAAAGGAGGCAATTTTCTTACTACTTTACATTTTTCTGCCTTTGAACTATTCTGCACTGGTAATCTAGACTTCCCTCCCTTTTCTTGCTTAAGTTTCATATTAACTCAGTCTGTCCGCCTTTTTGTTGTCAGGAAGCTATTGGGAGTGAGCTCCCATTGTACTGAAGTGAATGCTTCTTCTGCTGGGAAATTGGCCCCAGAGGAGTGTTATGGTCTGTGCGCCACTGACAGACAATCGATTTGCAGGTGTCAAGGGATCTTTACGACGCACGTGTAAGCAGTGAGAATACTTACTGGTCTGTCATTTTCGTGCTCAGTTGCCTGTTTGATTTGAATATGCTTGAAACATTTCAGACTAACAACTCCTTGGGGAAGCGTGAAAGAGTACTCATGCTATCCCGAGACTATACTTAGCATATCCCTGTCCTCCCTGTGCTGGGAAGCCAGCTGTGGTAATGCTCCCTAACCTTTCTTAATTCCGCCGAAGGCAGCATGAAAGTAGACACAGAAGGTGGCTAGAGTTTTGTACTATTTTAACTTTTAAAAAAAAGTCTTGACATTTTGGACATCGTCGACAAAATCTGTCTCGTTGCTGAAGGAATGTTTAGG
This sequence comes from Marisa cornuarietis, assembly GCA_004794655.1. Lineage (NCBI taxonomy): Eukaryota > Metazoa > Mollusca > Gastropoda > Architaenioglossa > Ampullariidae > Marisa > Marisa cornuarietis. Next base: position 3,226,841 of record SMMW01000040.1, read on the forward strand.
CAATTTTCCTTCCCAAGAGCCATAGCTTCTTCACAGATGCTTCTGTAGTGCGGCCAACGGACTGTTAGAGTACTTTTAAGCACCTGGAGTTGTCTGTGTCGCAGACCACGTGACTAGTGCGGCTTGGGAAGGGTATGAGGGGTTAAAGTAGTTTCTCTATACCCCTCCTTCTGAAATTAGCTTAGCAACTAGCTCGCATCCTTTCTTCGTCGCGCGATGGGTGGGAAGGAGGCGGGTGGCTGGGTAGGTGGTTACGAGCACAGCTGTCTTGCCAACACGTGATCCGGAAACATGCGGGTGCCTTCTGCAGAAAGCACTGCACCCGGGTAGAATGAGAAGGAGGGGAGGTTAAGCATGCAATTTCCAGATTTGAGTTTGAGGTTTCTTGAGGACTGGTCAGGGTTGATAAGGTCGATGTGGTTTCTGTCTGTCTGTCACGTGCTTTTACTGTTACACTGTTTGCTATTGCTTAATTGTTTTAACACTTTTCATGAGAGTGCTTCTCTGGAGTAAAAACTCAGACATACCTCCACTAAGAACTGAGAACTGTCCACAAAACCATCCAAAGCAAGCAATACTTGGTTAACCCTCTCTTTTGACTTTAGAAGAGTTTACAACACCCATTTCGTACCAAAAGTGGACTCCAACACCATTGAACTT